>CM076584.1:445614716-445819186 GCA_034641835.2 Pinus albicaulis
ATAAACGGTGCTTAAACCTATATAATATCATTGCTCTTTGGCTCACTTTGGGTTCTCCCGCTTTGTCTTACTCGTCGAATTCTCTCAAATCTTTCGATGGCGAAACTTTTCTCCCAAAATTCTACCTTGATAGCTACCCCATTACACTTAGTGGTAAAACGATAATTGTGGACATATAAGTTGTAGATAATCATCTAGACTATAATCTTTTGCTGGGTCGTAGTTGGTCTTACGCGATCACTGACATTGTCTCTTCGGTTTTCCGACTTACCCTTTTTCCATTGGATGGGAAGATAGGTATAGTTGACCAACTATCCTTTTTCTCCCTTGATTATTCCGCATTACCTAGCGAAATTGTATCCTTAGTAGGAGGCATTCTTGACTCTTACATCATTTTCGGTACTGGTCTTCTGAAGGAATCTTCCTTGATGGGTTTTTTTCCTCTCCCGCTACCTGAGGTTCCACACGTGATTTCAATGATATCCACCATATCAGCTGGCTCTATCGATCCCTCGATCCTACTATTTCCTTCCGAAATTTATTCCTATGGAGATCAGATGCCACTATCACTGGCTAAGTTGGCTTATCAAGCCATCCAATTAGAATATGAACCCTCCACTGCTTTGGTTTCGACCAATGGTACCACCCTCTCACCCACCATAGTTCCTTCTAAGAATATCCTCGATGAAGTCCTACCTACGGATGAAGCTATATGAGAGATCATGTCTCTAGAGGAATGAACTTGGGGAGAGTTTCATCATCGCACTTCGATGTCTGATTCGGATGTGACCACTATCCAAATCCTGTCTTTCAACCCGCCTGAGATCATTCCCTCTGCTTACACGATTGTTCAAACTATCGATGCGGAAGGGAACATGGGCAATATTTCTAGGAATATGCTCATAGATATCTCGGTCAAAATGGGGATCATGGAAAATATACATATTAGAGAAGATTACAATCTTGAGGAAATTCCACAATTCATATCCCTTTTCAAGGAGTTGCGGGATGTTTTCACTTTGTCTTACGAGAAAATTCCTAGCATAGATCCTTCTATTGACAAGAAATAAATTAAGAAATTTTGAGCATTCTTTTTATTGTATTAAACTAAAAAACCTCGAGTTATCTTCTTCAGGCTCATTAGACTTACACAAAGAAGCAACGAGCCTTCCTTTTAGGGACTTTTTCTAGCTCATAAAATTGAAAAAATTGTTTGTGCTAAACCTAGTCTCCTAAATTGAGTTCATTTAATTGTCAATCAGGGTTGGTAAACTGCTGAAGTGAGGTGCACTGTATGTACCTAGGAGTTTGTTTCTTACTGCGTTGTGTTTAGTGTTTTATGATGTTTTTGGTCTTTTGATGGTTTTATGTTTACAAGGAAAAGAACTAAATGCTGATGGAAAGAAGCTACTGGTTAAAAACAGAGTGAAGCCTAATTTGTTGATGACAAATGACAAATGCAAATACTTCGACAGAATCAAACCTAAACTATGACTTAGCAAAAATGCAAAGCTTGATAATGACTTCAAGAAAATGAATCACAACATGAACTTAACTTGTCCAATCCATTCATTAAGGATATTTTGGAAGAGCTTGAGGAATGGGCAGCTAAGTGTAAAAATTCTCCTAACTAAACAATTAAACAATCAACTTGTAATGATACAACATCTCATCCATGATTAAAGGTTTGTGAAACATATCTGGAAAAGAACATTTGTAACATCAAAAGATCTCTATTCTAAAACTAGCTCCTAATTCTATTCTGCAACTTAGTTTAACACCACTAAACTTCACTCAAAGGTTATAGATTTTTAGAATAGTCTTTTGAGGAAAGGTTTGTTTGTGAAATGGTAAAAAGGTTGCAAAAGTACTCCAGGCCTTGGACTGTTACTATCTCCTGTCCAGATGATTATGAGTTAATTATAGGTTTGGGACAAAAGAGGTTTTGTAAATAATGAAGGTCGTGGTGTTTAAGTTTAACAACTAATGTAATTTAATATGCAATGGATGACAACTAAAATGTGGAATGTAAATACAGTGAGCTAAGCTAGAACTAAACTAAAGTGCTACCAGTCTACAATAAATAGTGCTAAACTAACAAGCCATTATCAAACTTAAAACGAAATAACAGAGCATGAATTGAATGCAATTTGACTCCGGAGTACCCTAACTGAGTTATCATGCAATTAATCTATGGGATTCTACATCCTATTTCGTTCATCATGAATGGTATTTTGGAAGAGCTTGTTAGAACAATCCTGGCTGTACAATTCAATGCAAATGCAAACATGAAAACTGAAAGAAATTACAATTAAAAACTAAGACATCACAGCTATTTCCTACCCATTGTTATGATATTTTGGAAGAGCATTTTAAGAGTAAGATCAGCTATGCTACTTAGTGTAAACAAACAACTGAAACATTCAGTATCACAGTCATGCCTTAGACATCATAAGGATTTTTTGGAAGAGTTTACTAGAATAAGTTCAACTGTGATAATGAAAAAAATAAATTACAAATAAATCCTACAACACTACAACCATTTCCCATTCATTATCATGATCTTTTGGAAGAGTTTCTTAGAACAAGCATAGCTATAGTGGCTAATGAAATTAACTATGAAATCAAACTTCAAAATCATGAAAACAACTAAGATACTTATCTAAATTACGAAAGTAAAGCCGTGCAGGAGGCAGGGGCCCTCTACCACCAGACGAAATCTAACTCAAAATCAACTCAACACGTTCAAATAAATGCTCTCTTCTTCATTAAAGGAAAATAACTTGAAACAGAGTATTCTCGGTCTTTAGAAATATAGCAGTCAATCCATGAAAATCTAAGCAAAATCTAGAGCTTGTCTCTCGGTTTCCCGAGTGCTTTTATAACAAATCTACATAACAGAACTTGCAACAATACGGGGATCATTGTCTTTCCTTATCAAAATCGTACTAGGACTCTAAAGATGGTAGCTTAAAGGGACAAAGGACATCTGGACTTTCCTAGTCCTATTAGAAGTCTGCCTCCTTGAATGAGTTCCCACGTACCAAAACCACGTCCAGAATTCGGTTCATTCTTCATGGTGAGAAACAAACATTGAGGACATGATGTGGAATATACCCATGTGTGGCTTTTCCTGAGAGGACACCTGGAACACGCTTGAACGTGAAGACAGCTGCAAAATTTCCGGTTAGCTACGGAATGTCTGCATTCTGTAGCTAGTTTCGGTTCAAAATGCATTACAATGACAAAATCACAAAACTTAGCAAGTTAGCCATGTTATTCATTCTAAAAGTAATTTTAACTAATTTCATTGATCATTTGGGTCTGGGATAACAATGGACAAAGGAAAATGGAGTGAAGTAAGATGAAAGAAAGAAAAATCTTGGGGCTCAACATACCCCCACTGCTGACTTCTTGCATGTCCTCATGCAACTTATTCCATAAACTTAGAGACTTCTGCAAGAACATCCAACCCTCTTCTTCTTCTTTGCCTGGAAGTTAAAGGTCTTATGGGTTTCCTGATGACTAACTTGAACCTTAAATTGGTAAGTTCCCTGATTAGCTTCTTGTTCCTCTTTTTCAACTTTTCATTAGCCTTTTCCACTTTGTCCATTTGTAGAGATAAGGTTGAGTTCATACTGGTTTTGAGTTTGACTTGTTCCTTGAGAATATCATTCTCAGTTTTGATATGTCTATTAAGTACTTCTAGCTCATACCTATCTCTTCTTAACACATCTATTTCGGACAGTGGAGGACTAGGGGTTCTATCTCTACTCTCTGAAGCTTTCCTTTCCAATGTTTCAACATAGTCATAAACTTCTTGCTGTGCAGGGTCAATTTCGGGGGTTTCTTCATTAAAATCTTCTTCAACATCTTCTTCAATAGATGTTTCCTCATCTTCTATGTTTATCACCCCGGTTTGTTTGATCTGTGTTTTCCTTAGTTTCCCCCTGAGTCTATGGATTCTTCTTGGCTGGGATGATCCCTCTCCTTTTTCTGTGGCAGATTTTCTGATTACCCTCTCTTCCTTAAGTTGTCTCTTAATCTGAGTCAACTTCTCAGAGATTATTTCTTCACTACTTTCCTGTACTGTTTTGTCAATTTCAATTTTAGAGGCTCTCCATTTTCTGCTTCTCTTTGTAGGTTGATGTTCAGGTGAAGGCTCTTTTGGTTCCTCAAAGTGATTTCTCACCAAGAAATTATCCCAAGTATCTTTTGTTTTGGCTAAATGGTGTTCAATTAAAATCTTAACCAAGCCATGATGGTATAGAGTTGTCTCTAGGAATTGGACTCTCCTTTGAACACTTGAAGCCATTTTTTTTTAAATTTGAAGCAAGAAATAGGGCAAATTTAGCTCTTCCTCTAAGAAATGCATTATCAACCTAATATGGTAAACATAGAAAGTACCATATATACCTTCACAAGTGATAATTTTTTGTAGGATAAGCAATATGTTTCTCCATTTATTCTTTAATGCAGAGCTTGGAATTCCCTTTTTAAACACAGTGACATCCATACCTGGTGATTTGAGGATTTTCTTCCATGATTCATTATGAAATTCTCTGTTCTTAACCCATCTTTCTCCATGTCTAAGCAATCTTGTTGCTTCTGCAATAAAAACCTCTGTGACAGTGAATTTAACATCTCCAACTTCAACCTCGGCTCCTTTGAATGACCTTGCAAATGTTTTAGTAACTTCTTTGTGGAAGCCATTAAATCTCTCAAGGAATTGCAGCCATCCTGCCTGTTGCAACATTTCTCTACTTTTAGGGTATCCTTCCAGGTATTTTGTGCCCACTGGTTCAGTTCTCACGATGAGGCCCATAATTCCTTCTTCAATCTTCAGACTAGTACTCTTTCTGCTCACGGAGATAATGACTTCAACCTTCAAGCTGATATTCCTCTGCTTCACGGTGATAGTACTTCAATCTTCAAACTGATATACCTCTGCTTCACGGTGATAATGCTTCAATCTTCAAACTGATATACCTCTGCTCACGGTGACAATGGCTTCAAATTTCAAACTGATATACCTTTGCTCACGGTGACAATGGCTTCAAATTTCAAACTGATATACCTCTGCTCACGGTGATAGAGATACCTCTGTTTTACAGAACAAAATGATGAAGGGTTGGCTACGGAATGGAGTAATAGGGATTGGTTACGGAACGAGTTAATGAAGTGAGGTGAAGAAAACAAATTAATGAGTGAAAAGACCGCGGAGATATTTTACAACGGAATCAAAAATCATCATTAAATGATTTGGCTGGGTGACGTGAGAAAATCAATTACTTCAGCATTTTAACCGCTTAAATAATGATCGGGTATAGGATTTGGAATGAAGGATTTTTATCCAAAGTTTTGCAGAGGGTATATTTGGCATGATCAATAAAAATAATCAAAACAACTTTTCGAATGATTCATAACTAAAACTATACTAAAGTTTATGATATGCCATTATAATAAAAACTTTTTACCTTTGCTTTTCATCTGCTTTTTGTGGTCTCTATATACTTTGTTCTCCTCTGGAAACCATTATTTTGTGAGTCTTCATAATCCTTCTTAATTTTGCTTGTTCATGGATATACTGGATCATTTTGTTGCAATTCAAATGTCTGTTGATCAGTGCCTTCAGGATCTGTAGCTGCGGAATGACTGCCTGGCTGCGGAAAGTCTGATTAGCTGCAGAATGTCTGTTTAGCTGCAGAATGTACTTGTAGAGAATTTTAATCATGGAATGGAGTGGTTTGGAATATAAGTGGAATATTATATGGAATGAGTGAAGATAAATGATGAAATATGGTATAATGGGATATGTATGAAGTGAATGATGGAGTGGGATGGATTATAATTTATGAAATGGAGTGGAAGAATATAGGAAATGGCCTGCAATCCATGACATGTGTTATTCATTTGCAGAAAAACATCAAACTTTAAATTTTGATATGGAAATGAGGTGGATGAAGTATGGAATGAGATGAATGAAATATGGAATGAAGTGAAGTATAAATGAATGAAATGGAGTATGGATGGATAAGTAAATGGAATGAAATGAAATGAGATGGATCATAAGTGCAATGGATCTAAACTTATGATTTTGTAACAGCTGCTTGCAAAAACAAAATGGAAAAGTTAGAGTGTCAGAAAGACTCTGATTTTCACCCTATCTTTTCTGTATAAACATGCCAATCAGTGATTGGTTTTCATGTTTATACTTTATTATTATTATTATTATTATTTTTTAAGAAATGACTTCAAAAAATTTAATCAAGTTGATGAAGAAGAAAGATTCTTCTTCATTAACTTCACATCACTATTTTCCTGGAACTTCTTGACAAATTCTTCTCTTGAGAGTGGTTTGTGATACAGCTTCAATCTATGGCCATTCACAAGAAAAGTGACCTCTTCTTCATCTATTGTCCTGATTTTTACTGCTCCATTGTCAAAAATTTCAACAATTTCATATGGCCCAAGCCAATGTGTTTGAAATTTACCTTGAAAATCCTTGAATTTTGAATCAAACAAGAGAGCCCAGTCACCTTCTTTGAATTTCTTCTCTTTGATGTACTTATCATGCCATCTAGTCCTTTGTTGTTGAACTAGACTTGTTTTCTAAACTGCATCTTGTCTGATCTTGTCCAATTCATTAATTTGCTCCAGTCTATGCTTTTGTGCCTCCGTTAAATCAAGTCCTAGCTGAACTGCCATTTTGAAAGTTTGAATCTGGAACTCTATGGGAAACAAAACTTGCTTTCCATAAACAAGTTCATAAAGAGTATGACCTGTTGTGTTTCTCCATGTAGTTCTATAGGCCCACAAGGCTTCATGAAGCCTATCTACCCAATCTCTTCTACGTAAATGAACAGTCTTTGTTAGGATTCCTTCAATGACCTTATTAGTAGATTCCACTTGACCATTTGCTTGTGGATGATAAGGAGTAGATTTTCTATGCCTGATTTTGTACCTCTCCATCATTTGCTTCACTAGCCTTGATGTAAATTGATCTCCTTGATCTGTAACAATTTCCCTTGGGACACCAAAACGAGTAAAAATATCCTCAAAAAGAAAAGTAACTACAGATGCTTCATTAGCAAAAATTAATGGCTTGGCCTCTACCCATTTGGTAACATAATCAGTGCAAACTAATATATATTTCTTTTGTCTTGATGGAGGACTAATAGGTCCTACAAAATCTAAAGCCCATTTCTCAAAAGGTTCAATATGTACCTGAGGCTGCAATGGCATCTCACTTGAAGGAGAAGGTTTCCCTACCCTTTGGCAGCTATCACACCTTTTGACATACTCTTTAGCATCTTTAAAAAGGGATGGCCAATAGTATCCTAAATGAAGGATCTTATAAGTTGTCCTTTTATCAGCAAAGTGTCCACCACAAGGTTCATCATGACATGCCTTGAGAATCTCAGGCATCTCATCTTCTCGAACACATCTCCTAATGATAAAGTCTGGACCTGTTTTGTATAACTCATTAGCAACCCATGAATATTTTACACTGTCATAAATGATCTTTCTTTTGTCTCTTGCATTCATTATTGAAGGAAATTTCCCTGAAACTAAATAATTAGCAATGTCAGCAAACCAAGGAGTTTGAGTAGAAATTGCAAAAATATATTCATCAGGGAATTGATCTTCAACTGGAGTGTTATCTTTGATGTTTTGGAGTCTAGATAGGAAATCAGCTACTGTATTTTGTTTTCCCGACCTATCTAGAATGGTAATGTTGAATTCTTGTAAAAGCAATAACCATCTTATGACTCTGCCATTAGTAATTGATTTGTTCATTAGATATCTAATTGCAGAGTGATCTGTATGAACAAAAGTTTCATAGCCTGTTATATAGTGTCTGAATTTGTTTATGGCATGAACAACAGCTAAAAACTCTTTTTCAGTTACAGTATAGTTTAACTCTGCAGGAGTCAAATTTTTACTGGTATAGTAGATGGCATAAGGAATCAGGTATTTTTGTCCCAATACTGCTCCTAGAGCTGTATCAGAAGCATCTATTGAGATATGAAAAGGTAACTTCCAGTTAGGTCCCCTTAAAATAGGTGCTTCAGAAATTTTTGTTTTCAGGGTTTCAAAGGCTAACTGGCAATCAAAATTCCATTTGAATTCACAATCTTTGGTAAGTAATTTGAAGAGTGGAGATGCTATCTTGGTGAAGTTTTCTATAAACCTCCGATAATATCCTGTAAATCCTAGAAAACTCCTAACATCTTTTTGACAACTTGGAATAGATAAGTTAGAGATGACTTCAAATTTTGACTCATCAACTCTAATCCCATCCCCTAAAATGTGATGCCCCAAAACAATACCTTCAGTAAACATCATGAAACATTTCTCATGACTAAGTGAAAGATTTGCTTCTTGACATCTCTTTAAAACTTTTTCCAAGTTTTCTAAGGCTTCTTCAAATGTGTTTCCATAAATTGTGAAATCATCCATGTATACCTCTACACAATCATGTATTAGATCTGAAAAAATTCCTAATACTGCCCTTTGGAATGTTGCAGGTGCATTGCATAATCCAAATGGCAATACTCGGTAAGCATAGGTACCCCATGGACAGGTAAATGTGGTTTTATCTCGATCTTCAAGTGCTACTTGGATTTGGTTGTAACCACTAAACCCATCTAGGAATGAGAAGTACTTTTTGCCGGCTAATGTATCTAACACTTGATCTATGAAAGGTAAGGGAAAATGGTCTTTAAGAGTAGCTTTATTTAGTTCCCGGTAGTCAACACATACCCTCCATTTACCATTTTTCTTTGGCACAATTACCAAAGGAGAAACCCACTGACTATCTGAAATGGGATAGATGAAGTTGACATTTAACAATTTTTGCAATTCTTCTTTAACAATATCCCTAAGATTTGGATTCATCCGTCTTTGAGGTTGTCTGATTGGTTTGCAATTTTCCTCTATATAGATGTGATGAGTGCAAGTATTGGGGCTTATCCCTTTCATGTCAGTGTATTCCCATGCATATGCAAAAGAATTTCTCTGTAATACTTTGACTAACTCTTCTTGTTGAGATCTTTCTAGGTTCTTGTTTATGTTCAAAGTTTTGCCTGGAAATATCTCACTTGTAGAGCTGCCAAATTTATCCATAGAATGAAGAGACATCTGCCTTGTTGACAAAAACTCAATGTTGGATCCCTCTTGAAATGGTTCATGTTTTTATTCTAAAGAGGATTCAAAGTTTTCTAGAGTATTCAAAATTTGATTATCTTCACTAATTTCTGAAATTGTGAAGAGAGGTTGTAAATCTTCTTCATCCTCTATCCATTGAGTATCATCTAAATCTGTAATTGTCCTAGTTGGAGGATACAAAGTGAATTTCTTAGTTGAACTACCATCAGAGATGTACATATCACCGGATCTACAACTAATAAAAGCATCAGCTGTAGCCAACCAAGGTCTTCCTAATATAACAGGATGTCCTCCTAGATTATTCTTAGGAGTTAGGATCATAAAATCCACAGGGTACTCCCAAGAATCTAGGGACACTGGAATTTCTTCTATTACCCCATCAGGTTTGATCACAGATCTGTCTGCTAATTGTAATAATGTGGGTGTAAAGAGAAGATTAGGAAGTTTCAGTTTATCCATGATTTGTCTACCCATGATATTGATTGCTGCTCCTAAATCAATGAGTGTGTTTTGGATTTCAATTCCATTGATGTGAATTTTAACATCTGGATTTCCTAGGTCTAGATACTTTGGAATAGCAATCTTACCCATCATAATGTCTGCTATTTTTCCTGCCAGTTGAATTATCTTTGTTTCTCTTATTCTTTTTCTTGTTTTCTTCATGCTCAACTCCTTTATTGTTTTGGCTAAAATTGGAATTTCCTTGATGGCTTGTAATAATGGAATTTTAATGCAAACATTTCTCAGCTCATCTAGGAAATCATAATTAGGCACCATAATTTGTTTTTCTACACCTCTATCAATTTTTAATCTTTCTGGAAAGGGAGGTATAGAAGTAGATGTGGATGGTTGCTCTAATACAGGAGTTGAAATTATTGGATCTTTTTGCTTTAATTTTTCAGTGTTTGGGTCTTGAAAAGATGTGTCTTCCTCAAGAATTTTATTCACTCGTAGAGAGTCTTCCTCAGAGTTATCTTGTTCTTGTATGATCACAGAAGGTTTCCTCTTTTCAAGTATTCTTCCAGACCTAAGTTGAACATCACTAAGGTCTAAAGGAGTAATTAAATAAGTTGGGAACTGTTGGCCTTCTATCATGTATGTGTTCTGAGGATTTTTATTATTGGGGTTTGGTATGGGTTGAGCAGGCAACTGATTTGATTTTTGAGGAAATGGTAATGGAAGTGGTTGATTTTGATGTGGTAGGTTCTGATGATGTTGTTGATGATTTTGTTGAAAATTTTGTTGAGTATTTTGAGGATAAAAATGTGGGTATGGTGGATAGGATGGTGGATACTGATAGTACTGAGAGTATCTTCCATAGGGATTTTGTGCTCCTTGTGCCCAAGCTTGAGATTGATTTTGAAATTGAGGCCAAGGTTGCTGCCAAGAATTCCAAGGTGGAGGTTGGTTATACATTTGATCATGGAATCCTTGTGTTTGAGGTCTTTGCCAAGGCCTTCTAGAGACAAAATTGAGAGATTTTGTGGAATCTGTAGGAGTTTCCTCTTGAAAGACAGCTTTGAGACCAGGAAGAGAAGGACAATTCTTGGTCTCATGTTTTTCAGAACAAATGACACAGGTCTCTACAACTTTTACATCCAAAGGGCACTCTCTCAAGGCATGTTTCTTTCTACATTTGGGACAAAAGATTGCCAAGGCATCAGATTCAGCTTTTTGCTTGTTTTGTATCTTAAGGGTGTCTATTTGTTCACTAAGACTCCCTAAGATGTCAGATTTAAAATCATCAAGCATGTGTCATATTTCTGATCTACTTACTGTCCCAGAAGCAGACTTACTTGTCCTTGCAAGAGCAGGATCTCTTGGACCTTTTACAGTTTTAGATTTCCCTCTTGAAAGGTTGATACATAACTCAGATATTTCAGGTAATGTGAGCTATGATATATCCCCTTTTCCCATCATGTTAAGGATATCCAACCATTCATCCCTAATTTTTTTCAACAAAATAGCTTTTAAGGTGTCTTGATCTAAGTTTTCCATTTTTGCTCTTTTGATGTTGTAATGAAATATTTCCAACAAATCTTCCAAGTTTTCATCTTCTTTTTGTAACATCTTAAACACTTCTTCCTTATGATTGACCAACATACAATAATCCAAATACCTCTCTAGAAATTCTTGTTTCATGTCTTCCCATGTCCTAATAGAACTGTTGATCAAACTCATAAACCACTTCAATGCTGCTCCTTTCAATGTTGAAGGGAATAGTTTAAGTTTTTGAGCATCTTGTAAGTAGTCATAATTTCTACACAGGACTTCAAATTCAAATAGGAAGGTTTCAGGATCTTCAGTTTTAAGTCCATAGAAGTTTGGAAGGACAGAGGGTGAAATGTTTTTCATGGTTGTGTTGGTTTCTTCATCTATTATAGGGAACCCAAAAGAGCTTCCTATTTCTCTTCTACCTCTTCCTCCTTCTGCACCTCTACCTCCTTCTCCTCTACCTCCTTCTCCTCTACCTCTACCTCTACCCCCTCCAAATAATGTGTGTTCTTCATTAAGGACTCCTCCTCCCCCTTCTTCTTCCATGGTTGATTCTCCTGTGGAAGTGGAAAAGTTTTTGTCCCTAACAGGAGTCTTTGGATCTTCTTCTAAGGCAAGTTCAGTGGATGAAGTGGAAGGTTTCTCTAATGGAATATCTGATCTTAGGTCTTCTAGAAGTCTAGGATCAGTAATGGATGGAATGTGGGTCTGAGTTGAAGGTGTACTAGCTCTTGGTCTAGGTGAAACAAGTGGTGTTCTAGGAATCAAACTTCTGCTTCTACTGCTTATGAATCTACCCCTTGAGTCTCTCTCTCTACGCATATAATTTTTTTTGGGAGTTAAGAAACAAAGGTTACCTAGTTTTCACTTCCCCGGCAATGGCGCCAAAATTTTTGTGCTCAACCTAGTCTCCTAAATTGAGTTCATTTAATTGTCAACCAGGGTTGGTAAACTGTTGAAGTGAGGTGCACTGTATGTGCCTAGGAGTTTTTTTATTACTGCATTGTGTTTAGTGTTTTATGATGTTTTTGGTCTTTTGATGGTTTTATGTTTACAAGGAAAAGAACTAAATGCTGATGGAAAGAAGCTACTGGTTAAAAACAGAGTGAAGCCTAATTTGTTGATGACAAATGAAAAATGCAAATACTGAGACAGAATCAAACCTAAACTATGAATTAGAAAAAATGCAAAGCTTGATAATGACTTCAAGAAAATGAATCACAACATGAACTTAACTTGTCCAATCCATTCATTAAGGATATTTTGGAAGAGCTTGAGGAATGGGCAGCTAAGTGTAAAAATTCTCCTAACTAAACAATTAAACAATCAACTTGTAATGATACAACATCTCATCCATGATTAAAGGTTTGTGAAACATATCTGGAAAAGAACATTTGTAACATCAAAAGATATCTATTCTAAAACTAGCTCCTAATTCTATTCTGCAACTTAGTTTAACACCACTAAAATTCACTCAAAGGTTATAGATTTTTATAATAGTCTTTTGAGGAAAGGTTTGTTTGTGAAATGGTAAAAAGGTTGCAAAAGTACTCCAGGCCTTGGACTATTACTATCTCCTGTCCAGATGATTATGAGTTAATTATAGGTTTGGGACAAAAGAGGTTTTGTAAATAATGAAGGCCGTGGTGTTTAAGTTTAACAACTAATGTAATTTAATATGCAATGGATGACAACTAAAATGTGGAATGTAAATACAGTGAGCTAAGCTAGAACTGAACTAAAGTGCTACCAGTCTACAATAAATAGTGCTAAACTAACAAGCCATTATCAAACTTAAAACAAAATAACAGAGCATGAATTGAATGCAATTTGACTCCGGAGTACCCTAACTGAGTTATCATGCAATTAATCTATGGGATTCTACAGCCTATTTCGTTCATCATGAATGGTATTTTGGAAGATCTTGTTAGAACAATCATGGCTGTACAATTCAATGCAAATGCAAACATGAAAACTGAAAAGCAATTACAATTAAAAACTAAGACATCACAGCTATTTCCTACCCATTGTTATGATATTTTGGAAGAGCGTTTTAAGAGTAATATCAGCTATGCTACTTAGTGTAAAAAAGCAACTAAAAATTTCAGTATCACAGTCATGCCTTAGCCATCATAATGATTTTTTGGAAGAGTTTACTAGAATAAGTTCAACTGTGATAATGAACAAAAGGAATTGCAAATAAAATCTATAACACTACAGCCATTTCTCATTCATTATCATGATATTTTGGAAGATTTTCTTAGAACAAGTATAGCTATAGTGACTAATGAAATTAACTATGAAATCAAACTTCAAAAATGTGGAAACAAACTAAGATACTTATCTAAATTACGAAAGTAAAGCAGTTCAGGAGACAGGGGCCCTCTACCACCAGACGGAATCTAACTCAAAATCAACTCAACGCGTTCAAAGCAATGTTGTCTTCTTCATTAAAGGAAAATAACTTAAAACAGAGTATTCTCGGTCTTCAGAAATATAGCAGTCAATCCACAAAATCTAATCAAAATCTAGAGCCAGTCTCTCGGTTTCCCGAGTGCATTTATAACAAATCTTCATAACAGAACTTGCAACAATACGGGGATCATTGTCTTTTCATATCAAAATCATACTATAACTCTAAAGATGGCAGCGTAGAGGGACAAAGGACATCTGGACTGTCCTAGTCCTATTAGGATTCTGCCTCCTTGAATGAGTTCCCACGTACCAAAACCACGTCCAGAATTCGGTTCATTCTTCATGGTGAGCAACAAACGTTGAGGACATGATGTGGAATATACCCATGTGTGG
The DNA here is from genome assembly GCA_034641835.2 of Pinus albicaulis. Classification (NCBI taxonomy): domain Eukaryota; kingdom Viridiplantae; phylum Streptophyta; class Pinopsida; order Pinales; family Pinaceae; genus Pinus; species Pinus albicaulis. The sequence continues at coordinate 445,628,691 of CM076584.1, forward strand.
CTTTTCCTGAGAGGACACCTGGAACATGCTTGAACGTGAAGACAGCTGCAGAATGTCCGATTAGCTATGGAATGTCTGCATTCTGTAGCTAGTTTTGGTTCAAAATGCATTACAATGACAAAATCACAAAACTTAGCAAGTTAGCCATGTTATTCATTCTAAAAGTAATTTTAACTAATTTCATTGATCATTTGGGTCTGGGATAACAATGGACAAAGGAAAATGGAGTGAAGTAAGATGAAAGAAAGAACAATCTTGGGGCTCAAAAAAAACCTCGAGTTTCCTTCATCGGGCTCATTAAACTACCAAGATGAAGAACTATGAGCCATTCTTTTCCATATTTTTCTAGCTCACCGAAAAAGTAACCGAGTTTTTCTCCATCGGACTCGTTAAAATTTCATGAAGAGGATCGAGTTTTTCTTCGTCTTACTCGTTAAAACTTCACGAAGAATATTGAATTTACTCCATATCCTCGTTCTCATTGCAAAATTTAGCATATGTCCATTGAACATACGTTTATCAATTTATCCGGATTGAATGGACTAACTTACGGAAAAGGAACTGTGTCGTGATTACTATTCTCCCTTTTTCAGACCCGGTTATCAAACATGACAAGGTACCCCCCTGGAGTTATCTTTTATGATGTTTTTCAAACTCCCTAAATATGAACAGATTGCCAAGTTTACCCGTCTGAACTCGTTGAACTTAATCAGATGGGGAAAAAAATTGGACAAAGTGGATACTTATTCTCTTATGCCTTGAAAGTCAATTTGGCAGCAAAAAATCTTGAACATGGTACTTCTGTAATATTCCTAAATTAGCACAAAGCTAATTGGAATATTAAATTTTGATTTTTCTCTTAGCTAGAGAAATAAGAGGGTATGGAGACCCATAAATCTCCTTAGTAGGAATAAAAGACACTCCTAATGTGAAAGGAGGTCATCTAAAAGTTGGATCAAAGACCCTTAAGAGTGAAAAGGGTATGGAGTATGAAAATTGGGTCAACCTTGACCAAATAAAATAGCACTGGTATGGAAGGACTGGCATTCATGGAAAGACCACACAGTTTTGGAGGGAGATTTCATGCATGGAAGTAGTGGATTTAATGAGTGGGGCACAGAGTGAGGAAGCTCACCAAGAATATAAGGAATATAATGGAAGCCATTGTGATTATGTTTTTAGATTATTATTTTTTATATGGTTTGTTTAGACTTGTGCTCTCTTTAGTTGTTTAGCTAATATTGCAGTGCTGTTTAGCACAGGGTGTTCCCGATCGGGAATCCAACCTTTTTCCTTTAGAAGCCTCTAGGAAGAGTATTTCACTACATTTTCCACTATCCATCATTAGGCCAAGCTCCATATTTTTTCTACAATGAAGTTTCTACAGAGGGTTGTGTTGTGTTGCAGGGTGCAGCAGTGGAGGGTTGAGAAACCCAACTTCTGAGCTTGTTTTCCAATGGAGGGAGCAGGCCTTCATCCGGGAGGCTTGTAAGCGAGATTCTTGAGCCTCATTTCATCTTACATCATCAAGCTAAGGTAATGCTATCAGTTAGAGCAAATTTTTCTGAAGGAACTGCATTATTTCAGTGTGCAGTTGCAGTAGAGGGTTTGGAGCCCTAGTTGGGGGAGATTGATTTCCAATGAGGGGATCACCCTGTCATTTTGATAATATATAGGAGGAGTTCTCAGAAATTTATAGATCATATCATCCACCTTCTATAATATATCCAGTTTTAGAGATATTCATCCCTAGGGCCATATTTGTATCTTATGCATTTTTGTGTATTTCAGGAAACCCTTCTCTGGTTATCTTGGAAATGTGATTGGGAGCTTAGATCTCTATTCCTGGAATTATTTGAGCCATATAACATCAGATATATGTATTGAAATTCATCAGCAGTAGTAATATCTAATAAAACTACACTGTCTTAGCCTTGGGTATTATTGTGTAGTAGTGTTCTTCATGCTCCATGTACCTGTTCTCTTGAGACTTGTTTTTCATAACTTGAGTAACTATTCCCTCAATAACTTGTATACAAATTTCTGCTATGATATTAATATGATGGTTATATGATCTTCTTACACTTTATGTGTTGATTTATCACTGATATTTCTAGTTATGCACTATATTCCTGCTTTTCCCATTTGGGAATATTACAGTGGTATCAGAGCAGAATCTTGGTGCAACCTGTGGATCTTAGCCATTATGCTATTGGGAGAATAAGAAGAAGGAGAAAGAGATCAGAATGATGTAAGGAACGATTTTTATCTCATATCTTTTCAGATCTAAGAGGGACCTCACCAAGGAGGTCAAGCAAAGAAAAATGGTAAAAAGCAATGAAACCACACTAGGGTTTCAAGATGAGGAGTGTCCGTGTCCTTCCTATCAGCAGAAGAAAGAACCGGTATTACATAGAGCTCCAAAGGAATATATTATTCCCTTTCCATTTGAAGAAGAAGATAAAAGGCATGGAGATGGAGGACACTTAGATCATGAGATTCTAAGTGAGTATCTTGCAGAATATAAATCTCAATCAAGAGCTTTCAAGGAGGATCTAACTCTCCCACAGTTCATTCAACTCAAAGAAGAAATAATACCTTGCATAAACAGAAGGAGAAAGCACAAAATATTTCTATTGTCTACATTTGATGGGTCATCCATGGGCACAACAAGGGCTTGGGGAATGGAGTTGGATGCATTCTTCCTAATACATCCAGTAGGAGAAAGAGAAGTTGTTGAGATTGCAACACTGCACCTTGAGTGTGAAGAAAAAATTTTGTGGTTCAACCATTTGAGTCATGCAAGAGTGACTACATATGCAGATTTTACTCAGAGGTTGATCAAGGAGTTTGACAGAAGAAAGCCGGAAGGAGAACAAATTCCACCACCACTTGCTGTGGGAGTACTTGCATCAGGAGAAAGAACACTTGCACATTTTCAAAGTGGTCTTGATCTCTTGAGATTTAGAGTCCCATGAAATATTCTAGAGATGCATGAGGGGGAGGAGACTTACACCAGCACTGGTGCAGCCATACAAAAGCAAAAATCATCATCAGTAGTTGGGGAAGTCATCACAACAAAGGAAGGAACCCTTGTGGAAGTACAAGATGTTCCCAAGATTTACCAACATATGCACATATTTCCACTCCTTATTATTTCAACACATCATATGGAGGATTGTGGGAACATGCCATCAGGGCATACACATGACCTAGGGTCAAAGCACATTGCTGATTTGGAGCAGAAAACTATCACTGTGCAGAGGAACCTTGATTTTTTCGAGGAGGAGATATACAGTCGTATTATTTATTCATTGTTCAGCTGCACACAACTCTTGGGGTTGGAGTGTATATTTTTGGAGGATAGGATGAGTATTGACCTAAACAATGCAATGAAAAACTATGTGTTCAGCATTGAGCATGATCTTGAGATAGTAGATGCACCATTATGGAGATCAGTAGCGCTGTCATTGAACAACAGTGATGAGTTGGGGGCCCAACCATTATTGGAGCATTCCATTGACAATTCTACATGTGTAGTAGGGAATATGCAGATGGTTGATGAAAGACATATTATCTTCCATTGTTATGATGGATCCTTCTTGATGAAAACTTCACAACTTAGTATGAAGATTTTTCATTTAGTATACTTGGATCCTTATGGATTCAATTTGGTCATTGATGAGTGGTATTCATTTGAATATCTCCAGGATGCTGCACTTCAACATTCCATGAAGTGTAGAGATAGTTATTTGGATTGGGAGGGTGGTATTCTACATTGGAGGAATACCAATTTTGAGCATGATGATAGACACTCACCATTTGTTGGATGGGTGATTTTGATGAGCAAGAGGTTGGAAAGCCACCTGTATATCTACGACACAGGGCAACAGGAGGAAAGGTTGCGCTGGTTACTCTTCAAAGAGTTTGGTCAGCATATGACATATCCTACTTCAAGGGGTATGTTGGTGGCTGGGACTTGGCATGGCACTTTCATCATATGGCAGCAAGTATTTTGGGTGCATTGTGATGATATGGCATTATTCATGTCAATCATCATGTTTTCACCGCATTATTTGTATGATGGAGGTGTGAGGAGGCAACAAGAGATATTGTTGCTTTGGCTAATTTTGGGAGATTATGGGCTAAGTTTCTCCCACAATTTGCATGATATTTCAAGAGAAAGGGATGGCACGATCAAAGTGAAAAGTGGCTACCCTTCAACATTGAAGGATCAGGAGGTGCTTCCACATAGGAAGGAGTCTCCCACATATAGCATCATGATGGTGGATGAATTTGGCATATAACATGTCAAAGAATGGGGTCATGGAGTGGAAAGAGCCTTATCACCAAGGCCAATAGTGATTTTTCTTGGGAGTGTGTATCTATTGATGGAGTGTTCCAAGGGGCATATGAATCCCTTCATTTTGCAGACCTCTATGAGGAGATTTTCATGGGAAGGCTCATCCATGGAGCTCACTTTCAGCCTACTCACAATGCATGGTAAGAAATGTATTTCTGTACTTATTGATCATTTCACAAAGTATCTACATTCTCTCACCATCTATGTACAGTGCATTTCTCCACAAGAGGGCAAGATTATATTTTGGTTTCATGGTCATTCTAGGACCAAAATTTGTGATGGAGATAGCCCTTGTTTGCATGGATTTGGGAAAATGTGGTGTTATTATTGTTATGCTCAACTAATATATAATGCCATATACTGGCTCCTAGTAGATGAGAAAACATGCACGGCTAGCAACTTGTTGGGAGACAACTTGCCACGTGATGTTCTAAAACAACAGTTGGTAAAAATGTGTTGTATCCACTGGAGAAACCATTGTTACCATACAACATTGCACATAACACTCAATATATTTCTGATTTGGATACCACATGGTGATGATGTAACATTCACTTTGTATGGCACAGTTTGAGCTCATGAAACTAGAGGAGGGGTCTTTGCAGATCCAGTTTTCCTTTTGTATCTTGAGGGCAACATTATTGCAGCCCAATATCAACAACAACTCTACACTTTCCATAAATGGAGAGAGAGATAGCACATGTTAGGCCATTTGGTCTATGATTTTCACTTATGCAGCCCACCTACACTATAGGAGCCAAAGGTGGAAGAAAATTTTCATGAGTTACCATTTTGGAGGGTGACTCACTTTGTATGGATGATAGCTTGGGATTTGGAGCTTCACATGGGGATGAAGGTTCCCAATGATTTTATGATCCCATGCCTCAAAAAGGCCTCTATACCACATATAGTTGCCTCTATAGATATCCCACTGCTTCATGATGAGAGCCATTTGGAATTGTCACCAAAGGCTTACTTATACACTTGGGAGGAGAAACTAGGGGACACAATGATGAGAGGGCATCTTGTTCATTAGAGGAACTTATCATATGAGGATGCTATAGGAGGAAGAGGAAAGGATATTCAGTTCTATCCTTGTAGTTTCTTGAGGACAACCAACATTTGGGAGGGGAGGACTGTAATATTCGTCATTTAGCACATAACTAATTGGAATATTAAATTTTGATTATGCTCTTAGCTAGAGAAATAAGAGGGTATAGAGACCCATAAATCTACTTAGTAGGAATAAAAGACACTCCTAATGTGAAATGAGGTCATATGAAAGCTAGAATAAAGACCCTTGGGTGTGAAAAGGGGATGGATTATGAAAACTGGGTCAGCCTTGACCAAATCAAACAACGCTGGTATGGAAGGAGTGGCATTCATGGAAGGACAATGCAGTTTTGGAGGGATATTGAATGCATGGAAGTAGCGGCTTTAATGAGTGGGGCCCAAGGTGAGGAAGCTCACCAATAATATAAGGAATAGGATGGAAACCATTGTGATTATGTTTTTAGATTATTATTTTGTATATGGTCTATTTAGACTTCTGCTCTCTTCAACTGTTTAACTAATATTGCAGTGCTGTTTAGCACAGGGTGTTCCCGGTCGGGAATCCCTCCTCTTTCCTTGAGAAGCCTCTAGGAAGAGTATTTTACTACATTTTCCACTATCTGTCATTAGGCCAAGCTCCACCTTTTTTCTACAACATAGTTTCTGTAGAGGGTTGTGTTGTGTTGCAGGGTGCTGCAATGGAGGGTTGAGAAGCCCAACATCTGAGCTTGTTTTCTAATGGAGGGAGAAGCCCTTCATCTGGGAGGCTTGTAAGGGAGATTATTGAGCCTCATTTCATCATCCAACATCAGTCCAAGGTACTGCTATTAGTTACAGTGTTTTTTTCTGAAGGAACTGCGTTATTTCAGTGTACAGTTGCAATAGAGGGTTTGGAGCACTAGTTGGGGGAGCTAGATTTCCACTGAGGGGATCGGCCTCTCATTTGGATAATATATAGGAGGATTTCTCAGAAATTTCCAGATCAGATCAGCCACCTCCTATCATCTATCCAGTTGCAGACATTATTCAACCCTAGGGCCATATTTGTATCTTCTATATTTTTTTGTATTTCAAGAAACCCTTCCCAGGTTATCTTGGAAATGTGCTTGGGAGCTTAGATCTCTCTTCTAAACATTATTTGAGCCATATAAATTCAGATATATGTATTGAAATTCTTTAGGAGTAGTTATATCTAATAAAATTGCGCTATCTTAGCCTTGGGTATTATTGTGCCGTAGTGTTCTTCATGTTTCATGTACATGTTCTCTTGAGGATTTTTTTTCGTAACTTGAGTAACTATTCCCTCAAGAACATGTATAAATTTTGCCGCTATGATCTTAATATGATGGCTATATGATATTCTTACACTTTTTTATTTATAGTTATGCATTATATTCCTGCTTTTCCCATTTTTGACTATTACAACTTCGCAAAAGATTCACTTGCAATTAGCGGAACCCTACCATTCTATGAGTTTAGCCTTCGTATGCTGATGCCCCTAAATTAGTGAATCCTGACACTCTTTGGTGTTCATAATCCTGAGCTTCCTGGTACCCTGTTATTTTTCCTTCTATTGTTAAAGAAGATCTCGTTATCTACTACATCCTATATCAGCCAAGCCATCATATGCCAGAAGTTAGTTGTCGTTGTCAATTACTACCATTTTCTCTTGACTATCTTCAAAAAAAAATCATATTTTCCTATTTCATGTCGAATGATGTAGGACACCTCAGTGCCTACCTTTCGACAGATATTTTCCTATCAACTTCAATATCTTATCTAGGAAGTTGATCCAGAAACACTTCAGTACCCAGGAACTTGCAGACCTCAGTGGCAGGTTACCTTCTGTTTGATTGGGGGTTCTCATCATTGGCTCCCAGTCAAATGATTTTACTAGTTTTCGAAATCAACACCTTTTATTCACAATCGATAGATTGTACTTTGAATATTGGGGATCATCATCCTTATTGGTGGCCACCCTCGCATCTGTTAACAATTTTCATCATTGACTGGTAATAAGATGATTTCCCGCATGTTCAACTACAACTAATTCATTCATATGTGTGGAAATATGCAGTTTAGTGAAACGAAAACCAAGACCTTGGGTTGAGGCTTACATCATTTAAGTTGTGTTTCCTCTCCCCGAGCTACGATATTGTTTTTAGAGACAGCTCTTATCGTATTTATCCTATCATGACAATTTTCCACATTGTGCTTTCATTTCATGATTAATATACTAGTCATATTCTTCTAGAGAAATCATTTTGATAGATATTGAGAATGGGAATGCTCGGCCCGTGATAGACACGAGGCCGACACATGTTGTTGCTCGTGTTTTCCTGCCCTCAAACCCCCGCTCTACCACATATTAGGGCCTGCCTCGACCATCTTCTTCTCCTCTGACCTCACACTTTAGGGGGAATATTTTATAGTACAAATGACCTCCTCATTAGCTCAGAGGAGAAGGAAACATTGAAGGAAGAAAATGACCCAGAAAATACCCATTTTGCCAAGGTAACGCACCCTAGAGACAAAAAGGTCAAGTTATAATGTATCCCAGCCATTCAAAGGGAGCACTAGTGCCTAGGGTAACACTCTTTCTTTCCTAATGGGAAATGTTACCTGTGTTTTCATGAAGAAAGGGACAAATCCCGCATAAATTGATTGCAATTTTGTGCTTTTTCTAAAATTCAGTCAGTCCAAAATAATCAACCTGTGGTGCAGGCCTCTTATTGGACGTTGCTAAACATAACTGAGTGTCTATAGAGGTCAAAATCAAGGAAAGGAAATGAAACATCATGAATTCTACCCATTCAAACTGATTGAGAAGATTGGCAACGTTTGTCGTCCAAAATTCCTATAAATTGGAGGCATGGGCTCTTGGTCAAGGGTCGAAAGTTTGATCTTGTGCAAAGAAGAGCTTTATTGTTGAGTGTAAAGCTTAATGATTGGCAAGCCTCATAGAGAACTATTAGGCCAAGTATCATTACACTCGTAGATAGAGGAGAGAGAGAGAGGAGTTGGAAGACTAAGGAAGGCTTGGTTCAACCAACGATTGTAATCTTCCTTCTTACATATAAATATAATTGTATCTATTTTGTCTATTTGATGTTTTAGTGTCAGATTTATTTTCTATTTCTATATGAAGCATGATATAAATGGCTCATATTTTCATAGTTTAATGTTTATTAAATTCTAGTTTAATTTCTAGTAAGTGATACCAATATGAAGATTACACGAGTTCTTTTTTTGTTTGCAGGATATAGACTTGGAGCCGGTGAGGAAGGACTTCAGCCATGCCACTTAGCACTATCCAACAAATATGTTGTTTACAAAGAGGTAATCCATCAATATCTCACTTTTTCAATTATACATCAGTATAAACATGTGTGCAATGTCTTTGTAATTATACATCTAATCTGACTATCTACCTCGGGCACTGGGAAGCCTCGAGAGGGATTTACATCAGCTACCACCCAAGAATTTTACCCCTAAGCAATGACATAGGGGTCAGGGAAGAAAAAGTAGTTGAGTTGGGGAAGGATTTATCTAATGTTAGGCTTAGAGACTCAGTGTTGAAAGATATGGTTCAGAAGGCCTAAGCAGATAATGTAGCATTACAAGAGTGGCTTCGGCAAAAGGACAAAGAAGTGGCCACCATTTAAAATTTTTGTATGGAGGAAATTCAACACAGATATCCATCAGATTCATATTGAGTTTACCTCAAGGAGTAGTGGATCCTATTTCAAATAAAAAATTAGCCTCCTTTGGATCCTTACCTTTCCAAAACTGTAGACATTTCATTGATTTTGCAACCAATCTAGTATCGAAGACAAGGAAAAAGTGGCATAGTTTTACATGCATAACCTTGTGTTGACAGACTTGATCATTTGAGACCCTAATCCTAGGATGTGAGACATGCAATTGATTTTATTGGCATCATGGATGGTTAATTAAGATACCAGAGAACAAGAAATGACAAGGGTTATGAGGAGAGAAAATACAGAACCCTTACACATTAGGAAAAAACTATTTAGCCCTAGGGGAGTCATCAATAACCATATTAATATTGAAAAGGATCATGCACTTGCAAAAAAATACCTCCACACACAAGCTTAAGAAATGGCTCACTTTGATGATGTTTCTAGGTTGTTGGGAGATGAGTGCATAATGGCTAGCCAAAGTAGATGGAACAACCTCCCTCATAGCCTTAGAAACATGGAGTACCACACGCCAGAAAGATTGAGGGGTGCCTTTGATATATCACCATTATACAAGAGGGCCATGAAGGCCAAAATGATTCAATGGCTTAGTTTGAAGCTCAGGCCACCCTTGTTGTTGGGGCTGGGTGATAGAAGGGACCAAGATGAATAAAACAGAGAATGGGAGGAAGAAAAAAAAATGATGGTTTTTACCCTCGTGAAGGGACTCCCACACTTCTTCCTTGGGAATTCAAAGTGCCAATCAAAGCTTTGAAATAAATCTAGAAGGAGTATTAAATTGCTCAGAGGATGAGAAACCATTTGGTAGGGGGGTGATGATGAGATCCATCATTAGGTATATTTGGAGGGGTTAATGGTCACATTTTTTCCTTATTAAGTCTCCTTTTCTTTAATTTTAATTATATTATCGTCTTATGATGCTATTGTAGATGGTGATTGAGGCTTTTCGTACTTTGAGTGTCTAACATGAGTTAAATGTAGGAAAATCACAAAGATATTGCATTTTTTATGAATATTTTTCCATTAAGACTCGGAGTAGACAACGAGGAGATATTCTAGGGGGTTTTCCACCTCCTAAACTCCCAAAGGCAGCCAAGGGATCCTTGAGATTCCCTCCAAAAACTTGAAATCAAAGGCAACCAAGAAAACTCAAGATCAAGTGCACCAAAGCTACACTTCACTTGCAGTCAAGTGGACACATCACCTACTTTTTAGGGAGTTGTTTGTAGCTACTTTTAGGTTAAATAGGGATGATCAAGAGCTCATTAGAATTCAAACTTTGGAGAAATCTATTAGGCTCTTAGTTCTTGTAATAGGTTTTTGAGACTTTCATGTTGATGTAATGAGACCATCTTTTGCAATAAAATTATTATTAATATTGTGCTTCTCTAATCTAGCTTTAGAGGGCTAGGCTTGTCAGCTAGGGCCCAACCCATTGGCCTTAGTCTCTCTTATGTATTTATTCTTTACTTTTATGTCATTTTAACTAGTTTTCTTAGGAGTATTTAGCTATTTTTCTTGCATTTCAATTCATTTTTTTAGTTTTATTCCATTTTTATTTTGCTATAGCTTTAGCTTTATTACATGTTGGTAGAGTAGGTTATAAATTCAAAAAGCTATGAGTCAAGTCTCCCCCTCTCATCTCTTTCATTAGAGCTTGAGGAGGGTAGCCCTTCCCCATAGGCCAAAATTTATTTTTAGTTTATGATTTCTTGGAATGAATAAGTTAGGTTGTTGTAGTTCCATGAATGTGTTTAGAATGTTGTGTTAGATCACTGTTGACAGGCTAAAGTAGATTTTCTTTCCAAATTAAACTCATCTTTTCCATTTCCTTTATCATGAATTTGTCCATATTTATTACATGAACAGGTGGTTTTCTTGCAGTTTCATGTAGCACAACAAAGGAGGACTTCACCAGAACCTTCAGCTTCATTTCTCACCCTTCATCAACCTTTTTTCATCAAAATCGCCATTAGCCCTGTTTTTAGATTTTTCATCCCTACACCGTTAGCAAACCCTATAGGTGTATGATAGGCCTCCAAAGAGGTTATGAGCCTTGCCAAGGGGTGAGCCACCTTCCACTCATTGAAAACCACCTTAAATCCACGTTCCCTACACTTTTATCACCCATTTTTTGCCTCAGGTTTCCCTTGGACTATTTCGTGTAGCAATTTAGGCATTTCCCGTAGCACTACAGGAAACCTGTAGCAACACTTGCAACAACACTAGTGTACCCCTCCTTAAACCCAGACACAACCATCCACCTCATCCATACCTACCAAAACCACCCATACACCTTCAACCTTGCACCCATGAGTTCAATCCTTCCATAATCCACCTTAGCGCTTTCTCCTCCTAGTTGAAAAACGATGCATTTACAATTATAGTTAGGTCATGATTAGCTGCATGATTAAAATCATGATAGATAGAACATAGAGTGGATAGATTTTTTTTAGCCATTTGGCCCAACAAAGTGTGGTTAGTTTCTTTTATGAAATTTCAACTCAACAATTTATTTCATGCAAGATGCCTAGTTTTCTTTCATTTGTTATCCTAGCTTAATCTGTAGATTTATTTCATTGCAGAGTATCCTTGTTTTAGAATAGTTTTTTACTTAATGGTATAGCCATGGATTTTAATCATTTGTATCCCTAGGCCTAAATTCAGAAGTGTGACACACTTCATCTAGAAACCCTAGAAGTAGCACCCTTTTGTAGAGCTCAGAAGAAGATGACATGAGTAGAATACATCTGCTGTTTATATATCACTATCACCTCCAAGTTTGTACAAACCCTAGGTTGATAAATTAAATTAAGGAAGCCTCTAGGAGTTGCAACATTCTTGGTGCAATACGAGGGCTCACGACCAACCTCATAGCAAAGAGCCGCATCAAACCACAAAAATTCCAACCATGCAGTAGAGAGTTATGTCAGACCAAAATTGTGCCAACTCCACCAAGCATAATAGTGCCAAAAATACAACTTTAACAAATTCATAATAGAGAGGTATGCCAAACCACAACAATCCCAACCATGCAACAGAGAGCTACATCATACCATAACTACGCCAATTGTTCCAAGTACAACAATATCAACCATACAACTATGCCAACCTCATAATAGAGAGTCACATGAAAGCACAACAATTCCAACCCTGCAACAAAGAGCAACATCTAACCAAAATTTCGTGAACTACGTCGACCATAATAATTCCAACCATACAGCTTGTGCCAACCTCATAAAAGACATCCAAATCAAACCAAAATAGTGTTAACCATAAGATAGTTTTGATCTTGCAACTTCCTACTACCCAGGATTGTAGTGCCTTGTTGAGGCAATTTAATTACCTATCATTTAATTGTCAACCCAGGCGTTTCGTAAAACTTGCGAAGCATGCGTGCACTATATATGCTAGAAATTAACTTTTAATTTAGATTAATCTAACTATTAAATCAATTGATGACAAACCAAATTCACCTATTCTAATTTATGCAAAGATACTGAAATGAAATTCAAATCTATTGAAGAAAAATTGCAACCTATTCACAAAAATATGTTCAATATGAGCATGCATCTCTTGAATTGAAATTATAGGGCACAAAAACCTATTGTAAGAAAACAGTAAATCACACTTGCATAGAATTGGAAATCTAATCTAGGCACATTTCTTGAATTCAAAACTTCTTGCAAGAATTGAAAAGCATAAATTGGAATATAAACTAAACATAAAGAAATAAATTAAATTATGATACAATATCACACTCATTTAGGTGGCCAATCCAATTATGCATGAGGATGGAAAGTGTAGAAGCTCCATATGCAAGAAAAACCAATTCAACGTGAAGAAACACTCTTGAGTATGGTGCCAAATACAATTCTTTATTCAAAACATGAGCATAACTCCAAACTTTACACAAGCCTTTGAGAGGAGAAGGATCTCCTATTTATACAAAACATAAGAAGCTACCTCATTAATGAGGATCCACTATTCTCTCCCTAGATCCCTAAAAATCTCAACCAATTAGAAACGTATCCCTTTATCCATGATTTTTCTCCATGAGATATGGTTGATTCCTATCCGAAATATTCTTCCAAACTTGAAGAGAATTAGAAATTGATCCTTGGAGGCTAGATAAGAGTGTCTTGGAATCTTCTAAATTACCTACACTTGTCATGAAACTCAAGCCACTTTTAGATATTAGCAAGTATATGTCATTTTTCTAACTTTTAATCATTAATTCACTAAAAACACTTGAAAAATATAACTTTAGGAAAATACAATTATGAACCCATATGACGATAGAGATGTAGGTTTTATAGTGACAAAGTGATGGAATGAAGGTGATAAAGGTTAAATGAGGTGTCAATAAAGGGAAAATATATGTCATTTTAAAGACATTTTGGAGACCCAACAAGCCTCATCCAAAACATGAGGGAACACCTTCTCCTTGTTACAAAATGTAACACATGACTTTTTTTATTCCATGTCATCGAATTTCATATATATACATGTATTGAGACAAAATTGATACAAGGTCAACCCTAAAACTTTTATATAATCATATTATGTGAGTCGATCCATAGGGGTCAGTAGTAAAATTTTTGTTGACATTAGTTTGACATCATTAAAGCCATGTTGCACTCTTTGAGTGGTTCCACATGTCACCTAGATTTGGCATTATGTGAAAACCAAAAATGTTGATTGGGCATGCTACACACCATCCAATCATGTTTCCACATCATCCACTAGACTTCCAAATCATTAGTAATGTGTATGTCCATCTCATTACCCATGTACCGATCTCATGTTGCCACCATTGACCAATATTGTGCTACTACATGTGAATCCACATCAGAGGGGCATGTCATCAATAGCCTATGTTTGGGGGTCCACATGGAATCTAGTTAAAGGGTCCACCCATCACCTATGACGTGTCTCCATTTCATGGGCTAGAGAAGATCCGCATGGAAGTCATGGGCGGTGTGACCTTTGTTAAATGTTGTGCAAATCTGCACACAATCAACTATTTTTGTGCCAAAAATCATCCATAACCCTGGTATATTTCTAAGTTTGTGTGGAAGATAACATCATTAAAAAACGCACAATTGTATGTGCCAAAAATCATTAATTATGTATGAGTGAACAAATTTTACCTAAATATGCATGAGCTTCAACGAATTTGGTGTTTTGTTAACAATTTTTTTTTTTTATCCCTTTTCACAAATTTCATTTTTCAAATTGGCTTCTCCTCTAATTTCACAGGACTTTGACCAAGTGTAACATATGTTTTGAAAGGTATCATAAGAGGAATATCCAACCATACCATCAATATATACCATCTATATATTTATTTGTTCATCACAACCTCAACAAACACTCAATAATATTTAGGTCATCGTATCTTCTTGACATCACATGTGTCAATCAAATGCTCAATGATATTTCAAGAAAACATTACATCATTGTTTCTTCAATCAAATGCTCAATGATCTTGGAAGGAAGTGTACCTCTTTTTACATGAAAACACTATGCACAACAAATTCTTTTCTTTGACATATAAAACATTATAAATTCTTAAACATCAATGACATGGAATTGGTTGTCATCAATGGAAACACTATGCCCAAAAATATTCTTCCTTTAAAACAAAAATATTTAACCTCCTTTGACATCAGTGACATGACACTGGATTTCATCAATCACAACACTATGCGCAAAAAATAATGGTCACTCATCTTTGATGCTCTCAAAAAGGGTGACTCAATGATGTTTCCATTGACCAAACCAAGTACAAGTGGTACAAGAACCTCTTGTAGTAGACCAAGAGGTTATAAGATGATGTATTCCAGGGGAACATGGGTTGTCATCATGAAAATAAGAAATGAAAGTGGTGTTACCTCTAGTTCAAAAACAAAGTACACTCCCAATCCAAAGGGGGTTGAACAAGATATAACCCCAAATCAAAAAATGGCAATGGTGTTGGACTCCCCATGTGGGGAATGATCTAGCACTTGGTAGATGGAAAATTAAAAATATGGATGGGTTGATCCATATATTAAAGTGTGAGGGTCCTTAAAGTTATTTCCTTTAAATGATAAGAAAATGCAATGAACATGGTGATGTTTATTATATGTAAAATGCCACAGGAAATGGGTGCAAAGGAGACTCGATAAACATGAGTAAATATGGTTTTCTCATGATGAAAATCCACATATATGTCAAAATTTATGAAGACAATTTGGTGTAATAGTAATAGAGATACATATGAAGAATTCTTATTTGAAAAGAAAGGGACTTGACACCTCATAGAAAAAATGGCTTCCAAGTTGTTGACAGTGTTGGATACTGCCAACATAGAGGGGGTATCCATGATGTGAATTTACAATTAGATCTCACATTTTTTGGACTAGGAGCACCATCAAGAGTATCGGCCTAACCACCATTACTCAAGGTTTGCCTTAGTTTCAATGGATAACATAAGAGATTATGCACATAACCTCTAAAAAAACAAGTTGACATTGTTAAACACCAATGAAAATGTGTGAAAGGAGGCCTACATGAGAGGGTAGAAAAGAGTGAGTCTCTAAAAGGAAGTAATAGTACTATCGTAAGTGAGGAACATGAGAGAAAAGAGAGGTTCATTAGCTTTCTAGTGAAATAGTTCACATAGACACAATGATCATTAAAGCATATACAAAACACATTCAACAAGATAAGCACCAAATCCAATGAAGTAGTTTAGTTTCTTTAGTACTTATGAACAAAACATATAATTAAAACATCTGAAGAATATTGTTACATTATTCATGATACATGCATGAAAATGTGTTGGCTCTGTAATACGCTCCTCCCGCATTTACCCAATCTACTTGGACCACTAGGGTAAACATGCGACAAGAGGCTACTATGATGTGACCAACCCTTGAGGAAACTTATATTTTCACTGATCTATCTCCCTAGTCTCTCACTTGAAAAGCCATGTATGTGACTTTAGGCCCTCAATCATAGCCAAAACAAGGGCAAGTCGGGGACTATATACTTTTTGAGTTAGTTCTGTGCCAACCATGCCATATGGTGTGCCACCTTTTCAAGTCCAGGACTCAGGCCACTCCCTATAACTTCATGAATGCTTCAGAAATGATAAAGAACACTGAGAAAAAGGTACGAATGCAAACATTTGAGAAATGACTTAACCAGACCCCTACTAGCCATGAGAAACATTTCATCAAACATGTGACAAATATGCATTCTACAGGTCATAATAACATATCTAAGAATAGGGTTCTCGTACTTTTCTAAGAATCGCTAAGAATCATTGATTCCTTATCACATTAGCTACATTATCATCTATTGGGTTATATACTCATTGTTCGCTCATTTATAAATCAAAACATGATGAGAGACTTACATCATCATTTTCATGAAACTTACTCATAACCATCATATAAACAATAAAAATAATAAGGATACAACAACCATAAATTACACATATGAACCAATAAATTTACACATGAAATACCAAGGAGAAGAAACTCTAATTAATGAATGAAAAAACCAACTAGGTCTCGGACTTCCACGTTCCACCCGACCATAGATTGGTTGAACCAAGTATTTATTTCAGCCAATCCCCTCCGTGCCATTTTCAAAGCATGAATGTGGGACTCATAACCAAAATCAACTAGGGCATCATGAGGGTACACCACCTTACCCCCATCAATAGAACCATACTTTACTACAATCCACACCAAATCACTAAGCCCTAAACAAGCACAGATTCCACAGGATTTGTCGACCTACACCATGAGGAATTTTCCTATCTCCTAGTCTCTTGGATTTATGGTATATCTCATCATTCACCAGTACATGATTCCTAGGCCTGATAGATACTAAACGCTCCAGGTTTTACTGCAATCCCCACCATATCACTAAGTTTGACCGAGGGAACACACCTTTGGGATTTACCATATATCCTGCCATTTACTGGTTGAGGATTCCTAGGCCCACTGAAGCACAAAATATCTGGCTATACCACCACCCACAGTCTGGTTGATGGGTTACTAGGCCAGTGGATTTATCACAATTTTTGGTCTATTTCAGGGATCACTAGGCCATGTTTTCATTCATTTAGAGACCACCTCATGCAGTTTCGAATCCATCCGGAAATCTAGCTCAACCAAAATCATGAGAACCCCATCACACAATGGCTATCCGGAAATGGCAAGGCAAGGTTAAGGAACACTCTCACACCTGGTAAAAACCATTCCTATGACAATAAGAGAACCAAGAACACACATGCATAACCATGCATGCCAAATCTCACAAGGAAACCACACATGCAAATTGACGTGCAACTAAACCCATTGTAACTAATTGATCCGCTCTTCCTTTCTTGATCTTTTCTTCCTCTTTTAATTCTTTACATTTATTGATCCAATGTTGAATTGCTCCAAGAAAACTCGGAGTGCCCAAGAGTGTGTGAGAGAGAGAATAGACAGAGAGCTCGAAAAATAAATTGAAAAAAGGTACCAAGTAATCCTCATAATCCTTTTTTATTAATGAGGCCTCTATTTTCTTCATTTTCCATTATTTTTCCTTCATTTTTATCCTCACATGCAACCTATGACCTTTCACCTTCCTTTTCTCCTAATTTCCTTTATTTTCATAAATAAATTCTAGTAAATGCCACTTTACCTTTCCAAATCATTTTCCATTGCCTTTTCCAATTTCCCTGACATAATAAAAAAATGAGCACCCACACTAGGTTGTATTTTCCCAACATTAGAATTGGAATAAGTGTCCCATAACCATGTTTATTGTTTTTTCCTTTATTAACTTTTATTACATGGAATTTTCACCAGGGTTGTTACAAAACCACCCCCTTTGGGGGAACACCGTGTTTATGTTCAATGACACCTACAACCAACAAGAGAGATGAAAGAAAAACATATTGCCCATGGAGCTTTATAACTTGACTCATTGCATTATTTAAAGTGATCAACTTGCTAAGAAGAAAACCAGCATGTCAACATAATAACATGACAACCATAATTATATGACACCCATACCTCTTATTGGAGCTTTATAAGATAAAAAATGGTGGTATTTCGATCCATATACATATGTAAATATACAAAAACATCACACCAAAGCATATACATAAAACATATATAAGGGAAATTCGCTCAACCAATGAATAGAGAAGGATACATAGCTCACATATGATCTACCATCTACCATGTAGCTTCATCGGGCCTGAAGTGGTTCCACTACAATTTGAATTGCTGGAATGCTCAGTTCTGGAGAATGAGAATCTTTCTTTGAAAATACACAACAGTTCCAGTTGGAATTTTCCTTTGGGATCCACCTACAATATAGACCAATCAATCACATGATCAACATCTTCAACATACTTCTTAAGCAATGAAACATGGAAAAACTCATGGAATTTCACTATCAGTGGAAGTGCAAGTCGATAGGATATTGTTCCAATCCTTTCAATAATCTTGAAAGGTCCACAAAAGTAAGGTGCCAGCTTGGCACACAATCCAATCCTCAAGGGGATATTATTGCTCTTTATGCGCAAGTACATATGTTCCCCAACATAAAATAGCTTAAACAACATGTTCCAATATGCATATGTTTTGTAAATGTCCTGTGTTTCCTTTATATTCTTATTTATTAAGTGATTTTCATGTTCCATTTCTACTAATATGTCTGGTCCAATCAATACCGTGTTCACTAGATCACTCCAATTTATGGGTGTATTAAAAATCTACTCATAAAATTACTCAAACAAACCATTAGGGGAAATTTTAGGTCTAAAATGGGCCTCCTAAGGAAATTATAAAACAATATTGGAAACAATAAAATAATATTAGATTACATCATCAAATTTTAGAGGGAAAAAAGAAAAAAATATTTTTAAACTTGTATTTTCAACTTATCTCCCTATGGGTTTACTCAAATTTTGAGCAAGAACACTCATTGAATGCAGAATTTGATTCCTCATCCAATGAGTGCCCCTGTTGCATACATTTGATGAATCTTGCTACATAAAAAATCAGAAATACATGAAAAACTTGATTGCAATCATGGTTTTTCATGTATTTCTCATTTTTTGTGTAGAAGGTTCCATCAAAAGTATGCAACATGGGTACTCCTTGGATGAGGAATTAAATTTTTCATCCAACGAGTACTCGAGCTCGAAATTTGATTAAATCCTTAGGGAGATAAGTTCAAAATACAAGTTTAAAAATTATTTTTATTATTTTATTATATTTTAATATTTTTACTTTTTTACCAAAAAATGGTGAATCATCCCCCATTATGGAAATCATCATATTGAATCCTATTGGTTCTTATAAATTTTATTTTGGTTGTACATTTTTCTTAAGAGGCCCATTTTAGACCTCAAATGTTCTGTAATGTGATCTTGAGTTACTCTTGGTAACCATTTTTGTAAGAAAAGTAGACCAACAAAAGGTACTCCTCCCATTTCCTCTACTGGTGCCTCACATACATCCTCAAAATGTCCTCCAATATCCTATTGACCCTATCTGTCTGTCCATCTGTCTATGGATGATAAGTTGTTTTGAAGGCAAATGTTGTACCTAAACCTGCAAACAATTCCTTCCAAAACTTGGATGTGAAATTAGCATCCTTGTCTAACACAATATTCTTCAGTACACCATGCAATCTGACCACATCTTTGATGAATACATGTGCTACACCACAAGCTAAATAAGTAATATTTCCTCGAATGAAGTGTGCTACCTTTGTCATCATGTCTACCATAACCATGATGGAAGCATGTTGTCTATATATCCTTGAGTAACCTGTGATGCAATCCATGGAAATGACCTCCCACTTCCACTATGGAATTAGAATCAGTTCTAGTAATCCACCTGGATATTTACACTCTTCCTTCACCTATTGACAATCCAAGCATCTAGCCATAAACACTGGCACGTTCTTTTTCAAATTCAGCCAATGATAAAATTTCTTCATTCTTGTCAATGTCTTTTGCTATCATGGGTGACATGAATAAAATTTCGCGTGAAACTCTCTCAATATGGTATTCTTTAGCTCACTATTGCCTAAAACATATATCTTGTCCCTAAATCTGATCAAGCCATCGGTTGTGAGATGATAGTCCACATCCTGTGCACCTGTACATGTATATGTACTCTATTTTAACCTATGCCTGAGCTCCATGTACCTGTTATCCTACTGACTTGCCTGTATGATATGATTCTATAATTTTATCCCATAATAACGCATACCTACTATATGATTCACATGTATCCGCCTGCTAAGAGAATATGCAACCTTATTCTCTTTACCCTTGATGTACCTGATCTAAAAGTAAAACTCACTGATCATGGCAAACCATATAGCTTACCTAACATTCATATTCGACTAATCAAACAAGTATCTCAACCCACTATTATCCCTCATCAATACAAACCTCCTGCTAAGAAGATAGTGCCTCCACATCTTCAATGCATGGATTATCATTTCCAACTCAAGGTCATGTGTCGAATAATTATGCTCGTGCTCATTCAATTTTAGTGACTAATACCACACTACCTGTCCCTCTCGCATAAGTACTCCACCAATTCCTCTATTGTAATCATTTTTACACCACAAAATCTTTCTCTGGATCTACAATCTTTAAAATTGGATCATTCGTCAACAATTTCTTCAACTGTCCAAAACTCGTTGAACATTCCTCTTTCCATTAAAATTTCTTACCTTTCCTCTGCAGTGACATAAAAGGATATGTAATCTGAGATAATTTCCTAATGAACATCCTATAATAGCCTTCTATCCCCATAAATTATCGTACCTCATCCACGTTTCTTGGAGCCTCCCACTCCATGATAGCCCTTATCTTCGTTGGATCCACTACTATACGTTACTTGGAAACAGCATGTCCCAAGTAATATACTTTTGTATGAAAGAAACTACATTTTCTAAGCTTAGCATACAATTGATGCTCTCTTACCCATATCAAAATTTCTTCTAAATGTTCGACATGCTCTTCCTCATTATTAGAACATATCAAGATGTCATCAATGAATACAATAAAAAACTTGTCCAGGTAAGGACGCAACACGGTATTCATCAAGCACATAAAATTAGTTGAGGTTAGTAAAACCGAATGTAACTACAACAAAATAATAATGCCCATACATGTTTCGGAAATTTTTCTTTTAAATATCCTCTTCATTGATGCATACTAGATGATATCTGGATCTAAGATCGATATTTGAGAAAACATTTGCTCCATTCAACTCATCAAATAAGTCATCAATCCTTGACAACAAATATATATTCTTGATGGTAACCTTATTCAATTGTCTGTAATTGATGCATAATCTTAGAGTACCATCCTTCTTTTTTATAAACAATACTAGTGCAGTCCACGGTGATACAATTTTCCTAATGTATCCTTTTTCAATCATTTACTTCAACTGCAACTTCAACTCCACTAACGCTAGAGTGCTCATTTTGTACAATGACTTTGATGTTGGTGTTTCCCCTGGTACCAACTCAATATAAAATTATACCTCCCTATGAGTTGGTAACTTTGAAATATCTACTAGAAACGCATCCCCAAGTTGTTCTAGAACTGGGTACCTGTTGAATATATCTGCATCCTCATCCTTCTTACTATTATCACTAGAAATATGCACCGCAAATAACACACGTCCTTTTCTATGAATGTGATTTTCTTGCATAGATGTAACCATCCTAAGTGATGTTTCTTTCTTCTTACCCTACAATATCCTCTTCTCTCCATTTTCATCCAAACACTCACTGAATTTGTCATAACAATCCACTTTGGTCCTATGAAGATATAACCAATCCAAAAAGAATGCCATATGACCCCAACTGTAATACATTCAAATGTATTGATGTAGGCATACCATTCAACTCAAATGAACAAGCTCTTACCCAACGATGAACTCTCTTCTTTGTACTTGAAGCCAACTGCACTAACCAAGATTATGCATGCTCTTCTTTATTCAAAACACACTTATCCACAAGTGAGGGTTAACATAACTATAATTAGGTCCAATTTCAATCTAAATAGAAAAAAAATTATCACAAAGCTTACTGCCCATCTCAATTCTAGATGCCTAATGATCTATCTTCCTATTATCCATTTTTGCATAGATATGAGGAATGCTCTCACCAACATCACCAACAGTCTATGCCTCCTATGAAATATAGATCTGAGTCCTACCACCATGATTATGCAGAAAATATCTCTTAAGATGTTCCTTACCACATGTCCAAAACTCCAACCATATTTTACCCTCATCTCTATACTACTGTTGTGACTCATGTCTTTGTCTAATTACAGTGAACTTCTTGTATGGTGCAACATTTTCTTTCTCTTCTGCATTACGAGGCCTTTTTCTTTTCGGCTACCATTTACCTTTACATTTATATTTCCCTTTCAATCCTTGATGATATTCATTACTACACTTTGACTACTGCTAATAATGATTCAATTTCCCAATAACTTCCACAAGTGACTGAGGCTCATCGTACTCAATACGATATTTAAAATCTAATGGTGATCGACTGAAAAATATATGAACTTTACCTTTCTCATCTTTAAGATATGGTACATACCTCAATAGCTCCAGGAACTTGGTCGTATATTCCTCATGCATCATCGATCCCATCTTAATCTCATAGGATTCCTTGGCTTTACTATAATAATACCTTTCTGACAACTATTACTTCTTAAAGAGTCTCTTGAATTCAAGCCAACTCAAGTATTATGCCTTGATTTCTTTGGCCTGTTTTACATATTCTCGCCAAATGTATTATTTCCCTCTAAGGCTAAATATAGGTATTTTGGCCTTCATATTCTCTGTGTACTCATGCAACTGAAATAAATTATTCATTTCAAGTAACCAAACCTCCGCATCCTCAAGCTTCTTCAAATATCCATCAAAGGTTGGTGGCTTATGTTTCTAAAACTCATCCAAAAAATATCCCATGTCACTCCTTCTATAAGGGTGATAAGGATGATGATCATAGTTCCTGTCGGAACCTGAAATATAATAGTACTAGTGTCCATCGCCTCTCTTATCTAGAGTATCTAAGATCCTCGCATCTCTAACCTTATCATCCATATCTAACCTGTGACCACCAAGAGACCTACTTCCATATGTCCCATTAGTCCTATCCTCCTACCCATGTTTGATCCAAAACAACCCCTATCATTGCAATTGTAGAAAACTATGAAGGATTACTACATTAACTTCTGCTTGTTTCTCCCGATCCTCCATGATTCTATCATTGTCTACATTACAAATTCTTATTTCTTCCTTAAACTTCTAAATTTATCTGCTAAGTGAGAATAGTTCCCAACACCACGCTTCTAATCTGATCCATAAGTACAATCTCGTGAACTATAGTCTACCATCTTATTATTCATATGGATCTCTTTCTTGTAAGGAATAATATGTCAGCTAAACCAAACCATAAAAAAAACCAATGTACATATGTATAATTTGGGGAGGATATCTTATATTCAAGATCAACCATATTAACGCAAGTCATGTATAAAAATAATCATAAAAACATATAGATATCATCTTAGCCAGTCATAAATACATGACCCTATCAACCACACCTCATGAACTCATGCATGACAATTAAAACCATATTAATTCATGCTTAAAAACATGTAAACATCGACATGCATAAAAAAATTGTTGTAGCCACTACAACTACCCTCTGAAATTTTTCACCGGTCTGAAATTTCAAAGCCCCTTTCATTTTTGACGAGATCCATGATAATGGGATCATCCCTCGGGCAACATTCACAGGCCCAGGACATCCTCCCTGGCTGGTTACTTTCAGGAAAAAAAATGTTGGTGGTATCATTGATGGTTTGATCTGGTCTTTAAATTTTTTTTCCTAAGTATAGTCATAGAGTCACTACCCTCATCAAGCCCGACCATGTGCAACTTTCCAACACATCGACCTCTTCAAGTTTCTAGGTCACGAGGTCACTCTTCCCCTCCATGCGGGTCCTTTGCAACTTAGCAACCTCGTGAACTACATCTAGGTCACACGATCCCCAGGTCTCAAGGTCGCACAATCCCTCCAGAAGCCTCATATGCGACCGCATGACCAAATGACCTAGTGGCACCAGGTCGTTGAGTCACAATGATCGCAAGGTCGCACCATGAAAAAATTTACCGGGAATTGTGACCTAGTGACCTAGTGTTCTAGAGACCTAACGATTGCAATTAAGACTCACACATGTGAACTTTTTATATATAGGAGGGTCTCATAGGTCACATTTGATCTGCACGATGGAGTCTCCAAAGTGGTCTGACTACCCAATTAGAGAGTTTTTTTATCTGGGTAAATTTATTTAACCTCTAATAACCTTATTTTACTATCATGTATGTCATCCTACTCCTAATTCTCCCTCACCCTAGCTAGGAATGCACCTATTTTCTGATCATCTATCTATTCTTACCATAAACAACCTCATTTCCCTTTTTTACCTCACTCTCTAGCCAGGCCACCACCTCTTGCCCTTTTCTGTCCAAATCCCTCTGATTCAGCTTTGTTCCCTTTTTTACCTCTCTTCCGAATACCTAGGGGCACTCTCGGCCTTGTTTTATTTACTTTATCTTATTTTTTCTTGTTGTCACGTGCAAGTCGCATCAGCATATTCTTCCAAGGAAGCCCTAGCGCAACCTCGCGACCTACAACCAAGCCACAAGTTGCCAAGTAACCAAAACATTCATTTTTCACCCAATGTGACCCCGTGACCCAAACACTAGGTCACAAGGTCGTGAATCTACTATGCCTTGATCATCGTGACATGTATTTTTGGTCACTCAACATCCCAGACCTACTCGAGCACTAGATGTCTTGGACCGGTTTATCTTACTATCATATTATTGCATCCATGCCATCGGTCTTATCGTGCGATTATTTCTTGAATATGTCAGATGACGTGGAAGCTAAACTTGATTATGTTTAAATCTCCTCTAGCTTAGGCGATATGGCACCCTCAATGGTCTGGAGATGGCACAAAATTTTTTAGCTTGATATACTAGAGAGTGATTCACCTCTAGCACTGCCCCCCATCTACGAAGACACAGCTTGTGCATTGGGAAAAAATTCCAAGATTACTTGGCGTGATATCTACCAGGAATTCATGAGGTGATCATTTATGGAAGACCTAGTGGACTTCCAGGTGTACATAAATGTTAAAAGGTCTAAACTACACTATGTCGCATCACACCCTTCGATATTCCCATGTATAGAATTCATTGACTAGATCCTGTAGAAAATAGATTCAAAGTACTTGGTCATAAGGGATCAGATCGAGAAACATTTTTCCAACATTAAATACCTAGGATGCCAATGCATATTATTCATTTTCTAACAAAGAGGAATCCTTCAATACCCAATGGGTAGCAACGCACAATGTCTCGGTTCAAGACGCATTAAAGAGCTGGTGGGAGGACCCCAAGAAATTCAAGGGGAATAAAGACCAAGAATACAAGACATAAGGTCTCAAGAAGGAGCTCATTTCAGGTATGATGTGCCAGATTTATGGGAGAGCAGATGCCAACACCTTTAACAAATAATTTTTCCCCTTTATGCATGAGGTTGTCACTCGTGGGATGCGCTTCAATTGGGCCCACTTGTTAATATCGACATTAAGAGAAAAAATATCAGCCACAAAGGTTCCAGAGGAGGGGCTAGAAAATGAATTATACATGGCCTCATATCTATTGGATGTTGTCTGCTCGCGGTGTCCCTTTGACCAATGGTCTCAAAAATGGGACCTGGTAGTCGAAGGCCCTATCCACAAGGATTTTAATATATTCTAGGATTGAAATATAGGAAATATGTCAACATAATGTCAGAGACCTTTGTCACTACACTCTACGGAAAACTATTCAGGGAAGACCCGCCTTGCATATCTAAGAGAGCCATGGAAACAGTCATCAAGGTGGAACATTGGTTTCCTATATAGGAAGGCACCTTCATCAGAGTGTCTAGTTCCTTTAAGCCGCCCCATGCGTTGCCAATATTTGTCACTAAAAAGTTGCTACTACAAGAAATATGCGACGAGATGTCCAACGGTTTCTCTAAGACATTGAGTAAAGGAAAGAAGAAACCATGGCCAACCCTCCCACTGACCATCAAAGCTTAAACAGTGAATGATTTCAAGGAGTTGGAAGCTGAAGAAGAGTAGATGAAAGGGTTTCGATTAGTACCCATAGATTTCTAGTCCTATCACTCTTAAAGGATTGTGCCAGCACACTACAAACTGACCAAGCTCAATTGGTCCTACCAACATATGGAGACATATTTGCAGGACGAAGTGAGGAATTCGTACAACGTGCACAAACATCTAGGCCCTGGGGAAGAACCTGAAGTGGGAGGGGAATAGGAAGGACAATCTCGGGATGAGCTGAGTTTACAGGACATACCTTCAGCCATGAAGAGAAAGTTACAAACAGGGGGATCTTCTTCCTCCCAGACCAAGAAACCAAAGGATACCACAGGAAATGATTCCCAAAAGGTGTGGAGGAAGATGGGGATGAGGAAAGATTGTAACAACGAAATACTTCCCTAGCAAGGTAGGAGCAATAACTCAGGCAGAAAACGGAAGAATAACTCAAGAAAAAGTAGGATACATTAACCCAACAACAAAAGGAAGAAATCCAGAGGCAACAAGAAGAAGAACAACATAAGAAGCAACATCAAGAACATAAGAGAAAGAAACAATTTTATGAAGAAATAAGTAAGAAAGAGGAAAAGGCACGAGCAAAAGGGGATGAAGAAGAACAAAAAAGGGCCCAAGAACACCAGATTAAAGAGGAAGAAGAAAAGAAGAAACAAGAGTAAGATAAGGAAGAAGAGATAAAGAAAGAAATGGAGGAAGAAGAGAGGAAGAGGAGAGAAGAAGAAGCCAAAATACAACAAGTGGAAGTTAGAAAAGGATCAGAAGAGATGGGGTCACAACCATTGCAGCTTGGTGAGGAAACATATCTCCCTCCGCTCGAAATTGCCCCAGCTACTCCTATCACAGGTGGCCAAGAATATGAAGTACTGGACCTGACACGACTATCCTACAACTAGCTCAACCACAAACTTAGGAAAGAGAGGAGAAAATACCTTGCCAGGAACCCAGCCAAACCTTTATCAGTCACGATAGAAAAGGACATAGTTCTAGATACTAGAACAAATCATGTAATGATAGCCTCGGTTGGGACCACTTTCATAGCAGCAACATAGGAAAATGTTGGCAGGATGAGCAGAAAGATCATGGAATTTGTAGAACAAGCTCCATGTAGATGAAAATAAGGTTGTCCAAGGAGAACAAGAGAAGATAATCCTAGAGGTAGAGACCAAATCACTACAGCTAACGCTCTCTCATGTAGGTGTATTAAAAGCTGTCATTCAAAGTGAGTTTGATATTCTGAGCAAGACCATGGTACAGGTATATGAAGAAATGATAAGGTTGTGGAAAAATGTTAGCCCTCTAGCAGGTATCCAAGCACATACAAGGAAGAAATCTTCCTAGTTAAAGGAAGCCTCCACAACACTCGATAACATATAGGATTCGTGTGAGAAATACCCACAATCCCCAAAGACTTTTCTACAAAGCGATTGGATCACCACCCAAAACGATAAAGTTCAGATGCGCATGAATTTTCATTCTCGAGACAAACTTGTCAAGGACGTGGACAAGGTCATATCCACCTATGATAACATCATTAGCAACATAGATTCAATGGAAGAATTCCATCGCATACCCTCCATGGGAACATTGGAATATTAGCAGAGTCAGGAGGAAGTACTGTAGGGAATTCAAGCATTTATTGAACCAACCAGACAACCAGTTAGCTCAAAATCCTACAGGTGACCAAGGAAAACATCACACAGTACACCATGGAGACGGTCACGATTTATACAAACTTGGCCTCCTTATCCAAAAAGAACGGCACAAATAAAGGCACGTTGGTCCCAGATGATATTGAATGCTTGCACAGACTCGGGGAAGCCATGCCTCAGCTAGCCCTGATAGCTTCTGATTATAAGTCGTGGAAAACCTACCTCAAGGAGCAGTTCCAGGTGGATACTCCAGCCTTATCAATCACTAGGTTGCTCACTTAGAACTAAGGTGCAGGAAAGAGTATCCTTTTTTTGCAGTATCAGACCACACCAAAAGAAAAATATAGATCACAGGTTGCAATATCCTAGGTCACAATATCCCAAGTTGCAACCTCCCCATAGTCGCAGGTTGCAAATGACCTCAGGTCAGAAATGGCCTTAGGTCGCAACTGGCCATAGTCTCAACTCATTCCAATAGTCAGGGAGACCAAGGGTCAAGGGAAACTGAAGATTCACTTCAACCTATATGTACAAACCTGGGAAATTTTCTAAAGGACTTGAGTTTCATACTTTTGAGGAGAAACATTGTCATTTATTGAATGTATGCCTTCTGATAAATACAAAAAATTGTTATTAGATCTCATTATTGAATCCGACGGAAGTCTCCTGTGTGGTATTTTTATGAATATGGTCTCCTGGAATGAATGAATGATTCCTTCAAGTATTGGTGCACATTTCTACTCATGTATTCTCTTTTGTTATGATCTTCCTTGCAACACGTGCATAGAATATGATGTTCTAACTTTAAATATATGTTGATGAGTTGTGTTGTCGATATTTGCTTTAAATATTTATTGGAATGTGCATAGATGATAGGTGAAATACTTCGCCATCCCAAACTCTCTCTCATATGTTCAAAAAATATTGTTATAAGTATGATCTTGGTAAAAAAATTCTAACAATTTGTTTCGTAAGTTTGATGCCTTAATTTCCACTTCGCTCTTCATGGTATTATGTTTCACAGGGAATTTGTCAATCACTGACTTGTGTTTTTTCAACATCCGTGATTTATCATTTTTAAGCGAGTCCCCTCCCTTTATGAAAAACCATCTTCATGAACTTAATGGAAACCGATCCTAAATACTGGATGGGATCCCTAAACAAAACACTGTAGAGTATAATGGGGATTATGCACCGCGAACATCCCCTTACTGTTGGTGAGACATTTTCAACTGTCAACAGAATTGGTGCTAGAAGGAGGGCCTGATGGAAGGTGTTTACACATGTTCTCACCCAGAAGGTTCCCAATAAGGTAGTAACATTCCTCTGCAAAGCCCCCAAAAACTGTTCACGATCCCGCCTTACGGAGATGTTTGGCGTGGTAACTCTAGACCTCCACCACTTGAGGATACTCCTCCCAAGAAGGACCCTAAATTATATGAAGTCACAACAAATCAATTGAGAGCCTTACATCCCCTTGCCTACAATCTCATGAGAGGTCCCTAGAGCCTCCCCGCCACAAGTTCATTACCCAAACTTCATACCTCTAATCCGCAACACACCTGTCAGGGTGTCTTAGGCAATTAAGAACCCCAACTTATAAGTCTAATGCTAGAGGACTACGTGGATGTAGTCGACTGACTCTCAGTTGAAGGCCCAAAAAGTCCCTATGTAGTTGAAAGGGAGGGCCCAAGGAGCATCGCTAATAGGGTCACCAATATCACCCCCTAAGGTACTGTTCCCCTGAGTAACCAACCATTTCCTAAAGACATCTGGATGAACGGCCCACCGGGGAGAGGCTCCGAAAGGGGTCATGAAAATAAAACCTAGGGGAATGGTCGAAATATAGATCAAACCCACCACCTCAACCGAACCCGAAAACAATGATCATTTTATTTCCCCAAGAATTTTGGTGGTTTCATAAATTTTAGTAACTATAGAGATATTTAAAATCTAAGGGTTATTAGAGATGATGATATGCATTCGCAACACGAGGGAGATGCTTCCAGGTCAGTCAGCGGAAGTGATTTTAAAGGTGAAGCCGAACCTCTCATGATACGAACCTTACCCAGAGCAAACCAAGTGAAACCCCTGGCCTAGATGGCATTGTCCCCTCTTGGCATTCAAGGCCCCCTTCATGACATGCCTCAGCACCCCAAGAAACGCTTACCCAAATTTTACCCTGAAAGGGGGACATTATATGAAGACCATATCAGTAACTTCTACCTTTCTCTTTATATGATGAGGGTACAATATGATGGTGTAGCACACCGTCTCTTTCCCCACACCTTGGAAAACAAGGCTGTTACCTGGTATCGCTCTTTACCCGTTGCTTCCATCCAGAAATGGGAAGAGTTCCAACGAACCTTCCTTGAGAAGTTATCCGAGGATAAGATACCTTTTATGCTCCTCACAAATTTGAGCATGTTGAAATGTCAAAAGATGTTAAAGGTTAGTGATTTCAATCAACGATTTGCTACTATCGTGAATAAGCTCCCCCTGAACATGGTCCTCAATGATTACATCACCATAGAATATTACATGAAGTCTCTTCCATGAGACATCGCTGTGTTCATTAAACGTGAAGCCAAGGTTTACCTTAGCTGAAATTTTTGTTGCAGTCCTTGTCGTCGAGAAAGATATGCTATCCATAGGGGCTATGGATCATGAAAATCGTGATGATCCCAAGTCTGCCAACAAGAAGTCACAACCTTCAACTAGTAAGCCTGGAGATAAGGATAAATACCCCTTTGACTTCGAAATAATTACTAAGTCTCCGAAACTCCAAACAAATGAACTCTCAAATTTGAAAGTGAAGAACAATGACATTGTCACAAGTAGCAAGCCCCAAAAACCTTTCCACCAAGCGTCGCACTCAAAGTGAACCTTCCCCCAATGGATTAGTAGTATGACTAATGTGGTTAATCAACTACTAGAAAACCATATAGTAGGTAATGCCAAGGAGGAAGTCGACCTGCCTAAGGAAGAGATATTTGGCCCAATGAAAATCAAGGTTCGGTTGTTTTAACTTTTGAAGTTGTCCATGCAGAGGAAGCCTAATACTTTCCACAGGTTACTATGGATGACAACGTCCAGCCCAAACCTTAGCAAACCTACAATGTGAGGAGCAAAGGTCTAGTATATGACCAGGCCCTCGAATAGAAAAGAAAATCATTCCTGAGGAAAATCTTGCCTCACAATAAGTCAAACCAACCCACGACCCCCACCTCAGAAAATACTAGCCTCACCACTACTGGGAGCATGTGAAGAGCCTTACAGTATCCCAATTTGCTTCAGGAAATGATAGAAGGACCCTCGGACTCAGAGCCTGGATAAAAAATTATCAAAGTTATGAAGAAAACATGGGCCAACATTTCGCTTCATAAGCTCGCTAGATAGCCAATCAATGTGATCAAATTCTTAAATATTTTTCTAACCCTTTCGCAGCAAGTAAGTCATCCCCTTATTCGAAAGTAAGCGGTTCAATGTCGTCCCAGGTCGTGGTCAACGTCCAATTTATTTTTAATGTCATAAACACCAACTCACGGGGTTCTACACCCTCATTACTCTTATCATTCTAAATTTTCAATTTCAATATCCATAACTACCTTGTCGACACAGGGGCGTCAACCAACATCATGCCCCTGTCTGTGTGCAAGACGTTGAATATACAACCCGAGAAGACCGATGCTAGGATCATCGTATTGAATAGGTCTCAGGGCCCCACTGTGGGCGAGCTAAGCAATGTGTTAATCCGACTATCCACAAACTCCAGAGTTCACTAGTGCATCGACATAGATTTCATTGACATTCCAAAGGCTTACAGTTTGTTGCTAAGCTGAGACTAGTCAACAAAGATCCAAGGCTACTTTTCCACGAATTGGTCCCACATTTTACTCCAATACAAAGGAAGAAACAACCAAATCAAGGTCAACAGTGAGCCGTACATGAAACACATTGTTACTGACCTTGAAGTAATGAATGAACCCATTAGTTTCACCCAGGAGGATCTAGGGATGTTCTTCTTAGAAGGTTCATTCGGGTGCTACCAGGCTGTCTAGCCACCGATCACTTCAGATAATCAAGTGGAGTTGCTCCCTTGTCCCCTACCTAGCACTATCGGGCTAGATTTTACATCTGATGTTATCAAGCTAACTTTACCATCTATAAACACATGCAGCCTAGAGGCAACCCGAAATGAAATTTGGACCCTGTACTATGTTGGTTCCAAAACCCAGGCCAGATCTGGTGCTGGTTGTATCTTGATAAACCCTCAAAAGAATAAATTTATGATTTCTTGCAGTTTAGAGTTCCAGTGCACCAACAATACTGCTGAATATGAAGCAATAATCCTTGGGCTCAAGAAAGCGATTGATCTCAAAGTTGGATGTCTAAACGTAATCAGTGACTCTGAAATCATTACTAGACAGGTATGCAACACCATCCATTATTTCTCCCCACATTTGAAGGGATATCAGAAAGAGGTATGGCGTTTGATTTTTTTCTTTCGATGCTTTTGAGATTAAGTCAGTTCCTAGGATGAAAAATGTCGTGGCTGATACTCTAGCCAACCCTGCTGCTAGATTTACCCTATTAAGGGATGGTTTTTCTATTGAAATTGTATATAAACCTGCAGTGCCCGATAATGTGACTAATATATGTGTTTTCAACGATGATCAAAAGGTGTTGGACTTCATGTTGAATTTTGATGTGTTCAAAGAAATTTTTATCGAAGAAGAGAAACACGAGTTGGCTTTGCAAAAGGAAGCAGATGAATGTAAGAGAAATCTCATGACTAAATAGGTTGTTTCGCTCGAGAAGTTATTTGATTTTCAAAGTTGATTCCGAGGGACACCTAACACCAAAGTGAAAAGCTCCACCTTATCACACAAGTAGGTAAACCTTAGAATGGAAACCGATCCAAAGTTTTCCAATATTGGTACCATGTGCACACCTGAGGAAATATGGTCATTCATTGATTTATTTAAGAGGTATGAAGATTATTTTTCTTGGACGTAGGATGACCTTCAAACATATGACACTCATATTATTCATCGCGTGATACCTATGAAATAAGGTGTTCGACCCTTTCAGCAAGAGATGAGAAAGGTGCATCCGAATCTAGAACCGTTGATTCAGAAGGAACTCATTAAACTCCTTGATGCCCACATTATTTTCAAAGTCACGCTTTCAACATGGGTGTCGAACTTGCTCCCTGTGTGTAAGAAGTTTGGCGAAATCCGATTGTGCGTAGAATTATGAAACCTAAATCGAGCTTCTGACAAGGATAACTACCATGTTCCCCCCAAGGAACAAATTCTTCAAACTTTATCAGGCTCAGAGATGTTCTCTTTTGTGGATGGGTTCTTAGGATACAACCATGTTTTGGTTGGTGAGCTTGACCATTTGAAGACAACGTTCAGAACAAAGTGGGGTACATTCGCATTTCAATGCATGCCTTTCAGTTTAATCAATGAAGGAAAAAATTTCCATCAGGCCATGGAAATCGCCTTTACAGGAGTAATGGGACAAAGTGTGTGCTCTACCTAAACGATATCACAATATTTTCAAAATTTGGGTATGACCATATACACCACCTAAAACATATTTTCGAATGGTGCTGAACTTATGGGATATCATTGAATGCCAAGAAAAGTATTTTCAAAGTCTTAGAAGGGAATTTATTGGGTCAAATTATAACCAAATATGGCATATTTGTTGATATAGACTGTGTAACATATATTTCCCAGATTACCCTCCTAAGCGGAAAGAAAGCTATGCAATCTTTCCTCGGGAAAATCAAATTCCTTTGTAATTTAATATTAGACTTCACCTAGATTGTGAAACCCTTACAAAAAATGATTAAGAAGGGCACAAGTTTCAAATGGAATGAGGCAGAGAAGGAAGCCTTAGAGAATATCAAGAACTACATTGTAGAAACTCCAGCCTTCTATATCTAGGATTTCAGCAAAGGTTTTTTCCTATATACTTTTGCCTCAGGCTCATCACTGGTAGTCGTCCTTATGAGAAAGGATAATAGTCATTATGAGCGGCCCATATCATTCATGAGCATAGGGTTGAAAGGCACTGAGATGAATTATTCAAACATTGATAAACAAGTATATGTGGTATACATGGCAATAAATAATTTTAGGGCTTATATCCTGAAGAACCATGTGACAATTTTCGTCCCTCACCCAGTGATCCATTCATTATTCATGTAGAAATAACTAGGTGAGTGGAGGGGAAAATTTATGGCCTATCTTCTAGAGTATGACCTATATTTCAAACCCATAGATACTGTTAAAGGCCACTGGCTATGAAAGTTGGCTGCTGAAGTTGTCGACCCGCAAAAACGACAATGGAGAGTGTTGGGAACAAGAAATTGAAATGTACCAGATGGATCATGCACCCTCGTCAACCTTTCCATCATGGTACTCAAACCTTATGCAATATCTTGGTTAGGGGACCTTGGATCTAACCCTTACAATGAAATAGAATCAGGCCAGAAGGCTAAGAGGTGATTCCTACCAAATGTTGCAAAGAAATCGCAAGCACCACAATGGTGTCTTGTTACGATGCTTAGAGTTTGACGACGCAAAATAGGTCCTAAAGAAAATACACAATGAACCAGTTAGGGGGAATTATTTAGGTGATGCCATAGAAAAAAGGGTCATGCCGGCTAGTTTCTATTGGCCTACCTTGTTCAAGGATGCTCACGCCTATGCTCGCAAATGCTCACTGTGTCAAAAATATGCCGGTAGGGAAGCCTAGTCATTCGCTCCCCTACATTCTATCTTAGTAGAGGAACCATTCCAGCAATTAGGTCTTGACATTATATGGGAGATACTACCTCACTCCTCAAAACAACATTGATATATCCTTACAGCCACAGACTATTTCATAAGGTGCATTGAGGTGGTACCGTTACACCAAATCAATGATCAAGAGGTAATAACTTTCATTAATCAACACATTATGACCAAGTTCGGCGTTCCAACCTCTCTTATTCTTTATAATGCTATATATTTTTCATCGTTTAGATTGTATGATTTCGCTCTCAAAAATGGTATCATTTTGAAACATTTTGCAATCTATTACCCACAAGGTAATGGGCTAGCTGACTCGACCAACAAGAACCTAATCTGTATCATCAAGAATAATTTTCTATCCTAACAACGAAAGTGGCTCAATTCCCTCAAAGACACCATATGGGCCGACCGATTCATGCCCAAACCTTCCCTTGAGACCTCTCTCATCTTCTTAGTCTATGGAAAAGAAGCCATCCTATACCCTAATATTTCCCTTCCTTCCCTTCAATTATCTCAAGAATCACATGGCACCCCTTGTCGCATCTTGCAGTCCCACATTGACACCTTTATTAAGAAAGAGGAGGAAAGACTAAAGGTCAGGGAGACATTTGCAATTAACGAAAGCCTAATCAAAAGATGGTTTGACAAAAAGTGCGTTGGGAACAGGGGGTTCAAAGTCGGCAACCTGGTCCTCAAATGGGACAAATCCCATGAATAAAAGGGGAAGCATACTAATTTCAAAGCCTGCTGAATGGGACCATTCCAGATTAAATAAAATATTAGCTAATACACGTATAAGCTACAAGCCTTGGGAGGGAGGGTTGAAACTCTCTCGGTAAACAGCCATGACTTCAAACACTACTTCACTTGATGACCCTCGGGCTGTTTCCACACCCTGTATCATAGTTTTTTCATTTTCTTTCCCACCATTTTTTTTTTCTCTACATCTCGTTTGGTTTTCCCTTTATGATTTCCGCATTTGATTGTTCTTCTAATTTGTTGAATAAGGAGCTTTTATTAATAATGTTTTAAATAATTTCTCCCTCCAATGCTTTAGCTCTGAAGTTTGATCAAGTTGTTACTCAACCATCGAACTGTGCTTGGATCTCCGCCTTCAATGAATCGATTGTAAAACCCATTAGCCTAAGTAGGAGTTTGTATACCATCATGTGGTGAACTCGGCTGAATCAAGATAACCTAGTGCGAGTGACCAACCCCACTCACTAGCTCGGAATTTCTATTGAAAATGAAAAGATGATGCTGGAAACTTGATGAAGGGGAAAGTCCTAATTTTGATTGGCAAATTTTTTTTGGGGAAAACTTCAAAGTTCTCAATAAAAGCCCAGAAACAACCTATCTTGTAGTTAAAATAAGTCAAGATCCGTCATCCGCCCAAGAAATAATTTCCACAAAGAATAAGTGCCATGAGAACATATGAATAATTTCTATAAGCACATGATAAACAAATAATGGTAAGGGATTTACAAAGGCTTCCTGCGTAGAGAGGTGATAAAATGACTCTATTGGGGTACTGTCTAGGCTTTCTAGAAGTGGAGCAACGTTTTTTATTTCGAGGTAGACTCCATCGAGGCACTACTTAGGCTCGTTGGCAATAGAGCAACAAAAGAGGAAAATAAATTATAGCAAACTCTATAAATCTCACGTTGTTACTCAGACCCACTTTTTGAGTCGTCAAGCTATGAAACATGGAGTGCAACAATCTGAGTCAACGTGGCCAGCGTAATCCAATCCACGAAGGTTGAAAAGAAGGCTAATGGGACCCACAAGGGCAGAAGGAAAACCTACTAAGAGCCCCCCTACCCCCCAAGATAAAGTGCAAGCAGAGATTCTAGGTTCTACCAGTGAATCACCAATTGTTATAGCCGCTACAACTACCCTCCGAAATTTGGCACTAGTCCAAAATTTCAGAGCCTCTTTCACTGGTTAAGGACATAACTTGGGTAGCATTCATTGGTTAAGGACATATTCCCTCCCCGGTTAATTTCAGGTCAAAAGCTAGTGGTGGTATCATTGTGCAGTATTCCTAAATTAGCTTACAATTAATAGGAATATTAATTTTGATTTTTAAATCTAGATGGATGAATAAATGGGCAAGGAGGCTCATAAATTGCTTAAGTATGAATACAAATCCCTCATAGTGTGAAAAGGGATCATGAAATAGCCAGATCAGGCATTCACATGTGTGAACAATGTCTAAACTATGTGGACAAGGTCAAGTTTGACCATGTCAACAACATTTATTCTCAAAGAGTGGATCCTAAATAAAGACAACTCAATGTGAATAAAAATCAAGCTAACTAATCAAAATGAAGACACCTTGAGTGTTAAAGAGGTTGATCACTTGACCAAGTCAACCATGACCATATCTACAACGTAGTCTAGATGCATTGAAACTCCTATAGGGACAACCTAGGTCTAGAAGTGGTTTAGGGTTTTGACAAGACTCCAATATTATAAAAGGAAGAGGAGAGTAGCATGAAAGGGTTGTTGAAGATATTAGTTTCTGAAGGTATTATCTGCTTAGACATCCCTTGTTGGGCTTTCCTGTTTAGGATTCCCACCTCCTTCCTGAGCAGCTCTTGGAGGAGACTTGTTCCATCTTGTCCACTATCAGGCTTGGGCCAAGCTTCACCTTACACCTACAGCACTGATCCTGTTGATGGTTGGGTTTTCCTTGTGAGTTGTAGCAGTGGAAGACACTAGATCTGCTCAGATATAGCCTATACTAGTGGCTCTTCTCAGTGAGTGTATCGTTTAACCTCCTAAAAGAGTGCATTAGCTGATTGAGCCTCAGATCCAGACCTTGGCATCAGGCCAAACCATTCTCAAAGCCTACAGTGCAGTTTCTCTCCCTGGACTGTGTTATTTGTAAAGGAGAAGTTGCAGGGTGTTTTGTCTGCATTTTGGAGGAGAGATCTTCAGTGTTAGGATTCTCCCTATCACTGTGGTGATCCATGGATTGGCCATCCAATCCATGTTAGTTTCAGATATTATCTGCTATCCTATTGTATGCTTCAGAAATTTCTGTATAATTCTGCAGATCTGCAACTCTAGATCTCAGATCTACTCTTTGTGCTTCATGTTTTGCACAAAACCCCAATGGGAATGTGTAAAGGAGATTTTATTGTACACAGATCTATATTAGATATAAATTTTTATGTATAAATCTGCTCTAGATATGAGGATTAATAAACTGTTTCTTCAGCCCCATAAAATAACATTGTCTAGTTCATGCATGCTTTTCTTATGGCTGTAGCACCTCATTTCTGAGGATTTTTCCTGTATTGTCTTATTCTTTCTCTTGTAAAATGTATGGGCTGTAATGTACATCTGATTTTATGTTATACATATGATTTCTAAACCTTTATATCAGCCTACTACTTTGCTTCAGTGGATCTACATTATTTCCGAAGCAGTCCTTTGCATATAGCTGCAGCCCCTCTCCTTGGGTGTTTTTCAGCTAGACTAGTTTGTGGGAGATCTGTTTAACCCACCTAGTTTGATTTGTTTTTTTCTCTCCTTTTGGATTTAAATCTTAGATGAGATGATATAAGGGATATAGGAGCTTCAAACTCATTTCTATGCACAAAATTCTCAGGAGTGCGTTATTTCAACATGCTTGCTGAGTTGTTCCGATTTTGGGAATATTACACATTGGTGGATTTATCTGGTATTTCTCTCTATTTTTTTCCCTAAGTATAGTCGCAGAGTTGCAACCCTCATGAATCCCAACCATATGTGACTTTGTGACCCAACAATATCTTCAGGTTTCTCTTCCCCTCTACGTCAGTCCTTTGCGACTTAGCGACCTCATGACCTACTTCGAGGTCGCACAGTCACCAGGTTGCAAGGTCGTATAATCCCTCCAGAAACCACGTATGCAACATTGCGACCCAGTGACCTACTGACCCCAATTCACTGAGTCAAAATGGTCACAAGGTTGCACCATAGAAAAATTTACCGAGAAGTGTGACCTTCCGAGCCAGTGACCTAGTGACCTAATGACCCAATGAATACAATTATGGCTCGGACGTGAGGCATTTTTATATATAGGAGGGTCGCATAGGTTTCATTTGACCTACATGATAGAGCATCCAAAGTGGTTTGACTCCCCGATTGGAGAGCGGTTTAATCTAGGTAATTCACTCTAACCTCCAGTAGCTTTCTTTTAATGTAATGTATTCCACCCTGCTCCTGATTGTCCCTAAACCTAGCTAGGAATGCACCTAGTTTCTCATAAATTATCTATTCTTACCATAAACAACCTCATTTCCCTTTTTTACTTCACTCTCTCATCAAACCATCACCTCTTGCCCTTTTGGTCCAAATCCCTCTAGTTCAACTATTTCCCCTTTTTAGCCTCTCTCCCCAATACCTAGGGGAACTCCTGGCCTTGTTTTCTTTCCTTTCTCCTATTTTTTCCTACTCTCATGCACAAGTCACACCGACATATTCTGCCAAGGAACCCCTAGTGCAACCTCACGACTTGCAACCTCGCAACCTGCAACCAAGTTGCCAAGTTGTCGAGTCACCAAAACCTTCATTTTTCCCCCAATGTGACCCTGCGACCCTGTGATTAGGTCTCAATGTCACGAATCTGCTATGCCTTGATCATTGTGACCTATCTTGTTGGTCACTTAGCATCCTAGACCTCTGATAAGGGGCATTAGGTGGCTTGGACCGATTTTTCTTACTATCATATTATTACATCCATGTTGTCGGTCTTATCATGGGATTGTTTCTTGAAAATGGCAGGTGAAATGGAATTTGAACTTGATTGTATTTCCATCTCCTCTGCCTCAAGCGATATGGAACCCCCAACGGTCTGGAGATGGCAAAAAATCCTGGAGATTGATATAGTAGAGAGTGATTCACCTCCAGCACTGACTCCCATCTACGGAGACATAGATTGTGTGTTAGAAAAAACTTCAAAGATGACATGGCATGATATATACTAGGAATTCGCAAGGCGAGAGTTTCCAGAAGACCTAGACAATTTCCAGGTGTACATAAATATCAAAAGGTATAAACTACACTATGTCGCAACACACCCTCTGATATTCTCATGTGCAGAAGTTATCGACTAGATCTTAAAGAAAACAGATTCCAAGCATTGTGTCATAAGGGATCACACTGGGAAACCTTTTGCTAACATAACCGCCCAGGATGCCAACGTATATTATTCACTGCCTGACAAGGAGGAATCCTTCAATACCGGTGGGTAGTGCCGCACAATTTCCCGGTTCAAGACACATTGAAGAGCTGGTGGGAGGACCCCGAGAAGTTCAAGGGGAAGAAAGAATAAGAATACAAGAGAGAAGGTATCAAGAAGGTATATCAGCTCATTACAGTTATGATGTGTCGGATGTATGGGAGAGCAGACTGCAACACCTTTAATGGAGCATGGGTCCCCTTGATGCACGAGGTCAC
The DNA here is from genome assembly GCA_034641835.2 of Pinus albicaulis. Classification (NCBI taxonomy): domain Eukaryota; kingdom Viridiplantae; phylum Streptophyta; class Pinopsida; order Pinales; family Pinaceae; genus Pinus; species Pinus albicaulis. Next base: position 445,668,995 of record CM076584.1, read on the forward strand.
CACTCGTGGGATGCGCTTCAATTGGGCCCACTTGTTAATATCAACACTAAGATCAAACATATCAGTTTCAAAGGTTCCAGAGGAGGGGATAACATCTGAATTATGCATGGCCTCATATCTATTGGATGTTGTCTATTTGCGGTGTCACTTTAAGCAATGGCCTCACAACTGGGAACCGATAATCAGAGGCCCTATCCACAAGGAATTGAAGATATTCCAGGACTCGAAATATATTCAAGATAACGACATCATATTACAAATATTTTTCATTGCACTCTACCGACAACTATTCGGGGAAGATCCACCTTATACATCTAAGAGAGCCATGGACACAGCCATCAAGGTGGCACAATGGTTTCCCATACAAGAAGGCACCTTCATCAGATTTGTTTGGGTCCTTCAATCCACCCCATGTGTTGCTAAGCTTTGTTACGGACAAGTTGCTACTATAGGAATTTTATCACCATATGTCCAACGGTTTATCTAGGACATTGAGTAAAGGAAAGAAGAAAACATGGATAACCCTCTCGTTTAACATTAAATATTACACAATGAAAGGTTTCAAAGAGGTGGAAGCTGAAGCCGAGCAAATGAAAGGGTTTCGATTCATACCCCTAGATTTCCAATCCTATGACCCCGAAAGGATTGTGCCAGCAGAGTGCAGATGAGCCAAGTTAAATTGGTGCTACCAACATATGGAGAAAGCACTGGAGGATGAAGTGAGGAATGGGTACAACGCAAACAAATATCTAGGTCCCAAGGAAGAACCTGAAGTGGGAGGGGAAAAGAAGGAAACTCTCAGGATGATGTGAGTTTGCAGGATAGAGCTTCAGCCATGAAGAGAAAGTTACAGGCAGGAGGATCTTCTTCCTCCCAAGCCAAGAAACTAAAGAATACCACAGGCAATGATTCCCCAAAATGTGTGGAGGAATAAGGGGATTAGGAAACCTTGGAACAACGAAATACTTCCGTGGAAAGGAAGAAGCAAGAACTTAGGCAAACAAGGGAAGAAAAACTGAAGAAAACATAGGATATGTTAACCCAGTAACAAAAGGAATAAATCTAGAGGAAATAAGAAGAAAAACAATGTAAGGAGCAGCATCAAGAAGAGCGGAGAAAGAAACAAGCTGATGAAGCGAGAAGGAAGAAAGAGGAAGAGGCACAAGCAAAAGGGGTTGAAGAAGAACAGGAAAAGGCCAAAAAACATAAGAGGAAAGAGAGAGAACAAAAAAAGAAACAAGAGTGTTATCACCAAAAAAATTTCTAAATTTTACTTGAAATGTGTCAAGTTGGTATTTAGGTTAGTTAGGTTGCACAACATCACGAAATGATAAATTTTATGATAAACATAGGTTTTAAGTTTTGTTTTAAGTTATTAGAGATGATTTTGGGTCATATAAAAAGAGTAGATATTGAGTAGATGCTTTAAAGTGAATTAAAGTCTTAAATCTAGCCATCTATCTGCAATTATCTGATTCCACAGTGAGTTTAGTACAAAATTAATAGATTTTGCTGTGGAAACACCTACTGATTCTGTAGAAAAATTGACACTTGTCAATTTTAATGTACTATGAAAGTTGTCCCATTCTATAATGGTTTTCTGCATAATGATGAGTGGTTAGCCTCTGAAGGTTTTGAGGTTGTGTTGTCAGAGTAGGGTTATCATTTGAGAATTAGGCAAGTTTTAGCATCAACCACCATTTGAAATCCATCCCATTTTCCTTTTGAAAGATATCCCTCATTTCTCATACTTGTTTTTTCACTTTTCCATTATACTACCAAAACACCTTACTGTCATTCACATCTCCCGTAGAAATCCTTGTTATGCCAACCACCCTCTACCATAGCAGCTCACTGTCATCAAAGGTTTTTGTTAAACAGGTGTAAAAATATAGGGAAGGCCACTGCTAGAGAACAAGAAAGAGATGGATACACCAAAGAAGTTAATAATGGAGGTTTGCCATTCAGGTATGAGCCTACAAGTCCAAATTTAATCATGGAAGACCCATACTTTGTTGAGCTTTTTACAAGAGCAGGCTGCATTCAGTTCTGTCAAAGGTTGCAAGGTTATCATAAACAGGTCTCACAATATTTCGTAATCAACTTCAAAGGCACATATACAAAGTTTGGTTGTCTTCATGTTCCAATTACACCTGATAGCATTTCTAAAGAAACATGGATCCCAAGGACTGGAGAAGAATGGTTTAAAGCTACGAAGTTTAACTTGAAAAGATGTGATGATTATCTAAAAATTGAACATGTAGGGATAAAAATGACTGAAGGGATTCCTAGAACTTGTATTATAGATAATTATTCTAAATTATTGACAGTCATAAAGAAGTACTTTACATGCGAAGGAATATTCCAAACAATTTACATGTATCACTTCAAGCTGTTGCTTCATTTTACAGGGAAGAAGTTGATAGCTATTCCTTTTTACCTTTTTAGAAGTCTTGGAAAAATGACAAACAAAGTGCAAGGAAGAATTGAAATAAGTGAAACTTTTATTTTTCATCATGGGTTGATGAAATTACTAGTGCTGGAGGAATTAAGTAAATTGAATAGAGACTGGGCATCCTTCTTGTTCATGAATGGGTATGAAATGGATGTTTTGTCTCCAAGGAAAGCTCCTAAACTCAAAACTTCTTCTTCTAGGCAAGAGCTAAGTTCCACTACAGAGTTAGAAAGGAATCAACGAGAAGGTTTAAAATCTATAACTAAAGATATGGATGAATAAACCGAATTTGTTCAAGGTACAACATCACCTCCAGCCACTAGAAACCAAGCTAACAAACTTGTCATAGATAGCAAGACCAAACCTGCAACAAAAAGGTCTAAAAGAAACACTAAGGAAATTTTTGGAGGTAAAGGGAGACTTGAAGACATTCTACAAGATATAGACATTGCAGAAACTCCTGTAGTGAAAGCAGCTTAGATAGAGGGATCGAGGGTCAGAAGAAAGGGACTTATAGCCAACAAATTAGATTTTTCTCCAAAAGATTCAGGTTTTATTTTAAAACCTAGAAAACCTTTTACTAGATCCTAGATTTTTGCAACTATCACTGCTAAAGATAAACACCAAGAGGAAGATAAAGGAAAAAGGGAAGCAATACAAGAATTTGTATTCATATCTCCTATTGAGACAGAGGTTACCAAAGAAAATAAGGATCAATCTAAAAGAAAGTTTCAAAATAAATCTGAAGCGGACTCTCTAAAGAGACAGAGAAAAGATAAGGAAGAAACAGTTAAACAGAGAAAGGGAAAGGAGAAAGTCATAGAGAAAACTGAAAAGGAGATTCTTGAAGGACAGTTAAGAGAAATAAGGGAAGAATTAAATGAAACAAAGAGAGAGCTGGAAATATATAAGAAAGATAGAGAAATGAAAGATGAGGTTGAAAAGTAAGTGAATGACCAGGTCACTCATTTGAAAAGTCTAATGGAAAAGCCAAACAATTGTTGAATAAATCACAGCCTTTACACATCATGATGACACACACAAGGAAGAGAAATTTATGGTTACAGGTAGAGAGGAGAAGTATTCAAATACAAGTTGAGGAGTTGAAAAAAAATATGTAAATGATGAAGACAAAATCAGTCAAGAAATATTTGGAAAGAGGAATTATGGAGAAAACTGTGAAAACTACTCATGAAGAAACTGCTGGTAAATAAGAAGGTGACAATGGATTATAGATATTTTTTGTATTATATTAATCATATTTTACGTGCAGGTATATTCATGGATCCCTTCAGCCTCAAAACCTAAGTTTTTTCAAGCCTCTGATAAGTTAGGCAATTCCACAGCGTATTCCAATCTTGAACCACATTTTCTGCTGCGAAATTTCTGAAGAATTCTTTTTGGACTTAAGTTACTTAAACTGATATAGATGAAGAGTTTTTAGGGTTATGTTTAATTTTTTTTTATTATTTAGTATCATCCAATGGTCAAAAATAGTATAGGATCACAATATAACACCTTTTTATCTTGTGCTACGAAACTAGCTACGAAAGTAGCTCTAAGACTTTGTCTTGACAACAAGGTTAATTTTGGTGGTTAATTTTGGAAAAAGAAGAAAGGTAAACAGATATTTAAAGATGCTTCTCATGAGAAGGACAAAGAGTATCAGGGAAATGTCAAAGAGTATCAGATCAGTGATTTTCTATGTGCGAACATTCTTTTAAGGATACAGTTTGAAGATATCAGTTCACTGTATTACCAAATCATCAAACTGACAACTCCTAAATGGTAGGCAGATCAACATCACGAAGACAGTTAGAGTATTAAAGTCTTTTTTATGGTCAACATAGTTGAAAGTCATGATTCCTTTCGAGGAATATTTTGGATCATCTTCATTTTAAATGTAATAAGTAGGTGTTTGAGTCACAGTAGGACTCTAACTCCTAATTCGAAAAGTGTTAGTCCTAGATGTAAAAAATCTAGTTAGTGGTTAGATTTTGTTAGAGTAATTGATTTTAATAATCTAGCCACTTGGAAGATTGAATGTAAGGGCTATATGCCTATAATTAAAGAGGACTTCGATGTATCCAGGGTTGGAAAATGTTATCTGAGCAGACTACTTTTGTAAAGCGTGGGATTGACTGATATATACAGAAGAAATTTAACTTTTCTGAAACTGAGATTGTTAAGTCCCTATATCAATAGTGTAGCCCCTTATTATGTTACTGTAGCCCCCCTTATTGTTATTATTGTACCCCTGTAACCCCCATATTGTTATTATTGTGCCCTTACATTATTATTGTTAGGTCGGCTAGGATTACATTGTGGCCCAACTAGGATTATATTGTGGCCCCATGGACTCCTATATATAGAAGGAGCTTTTGTTCATTTGTATCATCCAAGAATTGTTCATTTATGTAATGTATTGGAGGTTTCCCCCTCGAATTGGCTTATTTCTAAGGTGTTGATATCTTTTTCTTCTATTTTTGGAGCTGGTTACACAACATTTGGTATCAAAGCTTGGGATTCTAGGGTTTCGCTGCTCCAAACAGGTCATCGTGGAATTTTCGCTATAAATTTTTCTCTACGAAGTTTCAGAAGCTGAAATTTTTAGGGTGCGAAGCTGAAATCGTGAGGAAGATTGTCTAAAAATTTTAGAGCTTGGTTCGCAACATTTTCGGAGATATCATCTGTGGAAGTTAGGTCTTTTTTTCAAGATCCTAAACAGGTCATCGTGGAATTTTCGCTATAAAAATTTTTCTACGAAGGTTCAGAATCTGAAATTCGTATGGTGTGAAGCTGAAATCCTGAGGACATTCTTCAAAAAATTTCAGAGCTTGGTTCGCAATATTTTTGGAGATATGATCTGTGGAAGGTAGTGCTTTTTCAGGCTCCTGAATTGCATCTCAAAGAGGTGATCGTGGGAAAAGTTCAATAACTCTCTCTCTGGAAAGTGGATTTGAGTGCCGTAAAAATTGGTTGCAAGTACATGGAATTTAGTTTCTTGGCTATCAATTTCAGAGACAAAGGACTAAACAGTGACACGTGGCAAGTCCTACAAGTTTACTCTACTGAACCAGTCTAAAATTAGGTCATTGTGGGAGATTGGACACAACTTTGTCTTGGGGAATCCAAATTAGATCAGACCTGTGGCATTTGAAAGAAGATTCAGAGGGCTACTACAGGGCTGAGTTTCAGATATTTAAGATTTTCAATTACATGGATAATTCAATTTCAATATCGAGCTCCTCAAAGCAAGTAAAAGGTATCAATATTGGATTCTAAAATGGCGCCTAAAGAGAATTCCATACCCATTAAGCCCTCAGAAAGCTATACTATGACGCATGAGGAGGAAGAATTGAAATATGAGATATCAAAATTAAGGTACCAAGTGCAACAAGTTTCAATCTTACGAAGAGAAATCGAAGATGAAATAGATGGTTTAAAAGCAGAAATGGAGGCTAAGTTGGATGGTTTGAAGGATCGAATAATAGCTAATATGGATGATAAATTAGTGGAATATCACAACGAGCATCAAAAAAAAGTTCTCCAACTCTCAAAGGATAACCCAACTTTGGTGCAGAATCTAATGAAACAACAGGAAGATCAACATCACATCGAAAGAAGTTATGAAGTAGTCATAGAAACAAGAACTCGACAAGTACGATCAATTTTAGAGTATCTCAGCAAGTGGAAGAACTTTCCTGTAGAATATTTCACATGGGAGGATGAGAATTTTATACAGAAGCATCAAGAAATAATCAAGCGTCGAGGACAACACTTGTTTGAAGGAGAGGGGCATGTTAAGTCCCTATATTAATAGTGTAGTCCCTTATTATGTTAGTGTAGCCCCACTTATTGTTATTGTTGTACCCCTGTAACCCCCATATTGTTATTATTGTGCCCTTACATTATTGTTAGGTCGGCTAGGATTACATTGTGGCCCACTAGGATTACATTATGGCCCCATGGACTCCTATATATAGAAAGGAGGTTTTGTAAATTGTATCATCGAAGAATTGTTCATTTATGTAATGTATTGGAGGTTGCCCCCTCGAAGTGGCTTATTTCTAAGGCGTTGATATCTTTTTCTTCTATTTTTGGAGCTGGTTACACAACAGAGATTCTTAGTGTATTTCAATGAATTTATATCTTATCTTTGAAATTTTTCGCTTTCATAGTTGTAATGCTTATTACTCAGAATTCATGGTTAGTCATGCTCTGACTTCCTTTAAGTGTTGAACTATGGTCAAATGATTTTTTGGGTCCTATCTTTGGAAGGTTTTCTTCAATGTTTTAATGCTTATTACTAAGAATTCATGGTTATTCATGCTCTAACTTCCTTTAAGTGTTAAGCTTTGATGAATCTATTTTACTACTCTCCTTTTCAATACCTTGATGTATCATTACTCATAATTCATGCATCACATGCTCTGACTTCCTTTGAACCTCAAGTTATTGAGATTTCCTGAATGTGTCACTCTTTAATTGAAGTATATACAAGCCTCAGCTTCTACAAGAAGAGCTATTGTTATCTTTATCCCTATCACTGACTCCATACCCCAATGGTAGCAAGTCTCCATCTTTTCAACCTGTAAACATACAAACTCAAAGCACATAGAGTTAGCCATCTATCTACATCTTTATTCAATATCATTAACCCTTGAGAGAGCCCTCTCAGGTTGAGGAGGCTAAGCCTCAATCAAAATATTGGTTTGAAATATTTGCACAAGATTATTTTGATGAGCAGCCTATCAAGTTTGATTTTGTGATAACATTTTGGTGCGTCTACCGGGAGCCTGAAGATTATACTTTCCCGAAATTTTGAAGCTGAACTTCTGAAGGTAGCAGGAGCTCAGGAAGATTTTCGAGGCTGCATCTACCTTGGTGACTCCACACATAAAATAATCAATCAGAAGGTGACACCACTACTTGAAGATCAGTAGCTTGATGAAGTTTCAGAATGAGTTCCATTGCAAGAATAAATTCCACATGTGCTCCTATGAATCGGTCTCATATCCCTAGTTTTCCAAATCCCATGCAAAAGGTTGAATGGTTAGATGATCTTCCAATATTTAAATATGAAAAGAAAGAAAATGTTGCTCTTTATTTGGTTAGATTCCATATGCATGTACATAGTCTTAAGGTTCAATTCCCTGAGGATTGTCTCATGAAGATGTTTATGGCCACTTTGGAAGGAAAAGCATGGTCTTGGTATGAGAGGTTGCCAAATGGTTCAGAGTTCACTACATTCTCTTGCTGATTTCCATTTTGCATTTTATGATATGTATAAATATTGTCATCCCTCTTTGTTGCTGGTTAAAGACTGTTGTAAGCACTTTGTGAGTTTTATTAGATATTTGGAGAATTGTTATGAAGATGATGAGTTCATGGATGAATAAATTTTAGAGGCCCTTCATGACAATACCTTTCATCACAAAGAAGAACACCAAGAAGAAAGGATAGCATCTCTTTTAGATAAAAATAAACCCAGCAGGAATTTATTTATGAAAACCATGTTACATCCTCTGAGTTTGACAAAAAATTGCAGCAAATTTGTTAGTCCTTTGATCATCAAGAGTATGTGAATCATTGCAAAAAACAAGAGGAAATACTGGAATATAGTTTCTATAACCATCAGGGTAAGGAAAGGATTGATCTTTTATGTCATTCCTTGAATCAGCTTACATCAATGATCATATTAATGAGAAAGAAAAAAATGTCGTTGAGAATCAGTTGGAACAATAGTTGGATAACATACAAATGAAATCCTGTGTGAAACAAAGCATATATGAGTTGTCCAAAGTTACAAAATGTTATGATTATCATCAAACATATCATGTCTTCTTTGATCCTATAGTTGAATACATGGAAGAGTTTTACAGTCCAGTTTTCCAGTTTCATTTTCATAATGAAGATCAGATACATTCTTATTTACCTTGGTCACCACTGTATCAAGTCTACTTTGGGTTCAAGTGCAATCAAGAGGTCCAAATGCCAGATAAAATAAATGATTGGCTTCATTGGAAGTTTCATGTTGATTGAGTTAAAGTGGATAATTGTAGCTGATAGGGTAGGTAGGAGTGTGTGAATAAGCTCAAAGGTGAATGGGCATATTTCTAGTACATATGAAGTTGGTTCTTCTTTAGTGAAAATCAAGCTTGAGCCCGAGGTGAAGGCCATTAGAGCTTGAGGAGAAGCTTGGAAAAATTTTAGAGTTTTATTCTAAAGGATGGATAGCAGCACTGGAGCTACCATTTCTTAGTGCACCACAGGGGCACACTATCCCAAGTGGAGCCATTGTTATCACCCAAAATGTTTCTAAATTTTACTTGAAATGTGTCAAGTTGGTCTTTAGGTTAGTTAGGTTGCACACCATCATGAAATGATAAATTTTATGATAAACATAGGTTTTAAGTTTTTTTTTAAGTTATTAGAGATGATCTCGAGTCATATCAAAAGAGTAGATATTGAGTAGATCCTTTAAAGTGACTTAAAATCTTAAATCTGGCCATCTGTTAGAAATTATCTGATTCCGCGGCGAGTTTAGTACAAAATTAACAGATTTTGCTGCGGAAACACCTACTAATTCCGTAGCAAAATTGACACTTGTAAATTTTAATGTACTATGACAATTGTCTCATTCTATAATAGTTTTCTGCATAATGATGAGTGGTTAACTTCTGAAGGTTTCGAGGTTGTGCTGTCAGAGTAGGGTTATCATTCGAGAATTAGGCACTTTTTAGCATCAACGACCATTTGAAATCCATCCCATTTTCCTTTTCCAAGATATCCCTCATTTCTCATACTTTGTTTCTCGTTTTTGCAATCTGCTACCAAAACACCTTACTGTCGTTCACATCTCCGTATAAATCCCCTGTTATGCCAGCCGTCCTCTACCATAGCAGCTCGCTGTCATCAAAGGATTTTTTTGAAGAGGTGTAAAAATATAGGGAAGGCCACTGCTGCAGAACAAGAAAGAGATGGATACAAAAAATAAAGTTAATAAAGGAGGTTTTCCATTCAGGTACGAGCCTACAAGTCCAAATTTAATCATGGAAGATGCATATTTTGTTTATATTTTTACAAGAGCAGGCTGCATTCAGTTCTGTCAAAGGTTGCAAGGTTATCATAAACAGGTCTCACAAGATTTCGTAATCAATTTCAAAGGCACATATACAAATTTGGTTGTCTTCATGTTCCAATTACACCTTATAGCATTTCTAAAGCAACAGGGATCCCAAGGACCAGAGAAGAATGGTTTAAAGCTACCAAGTTTAACTTGAAAATTTGTGATGATTATCTAAAACCTGAACATGTAGGGATAAAAATGACTGAAGGGATTTTTAGAACTTGTCTTAGAGATAATTATTCTAAATTATTGACAATCATACAGAATTACTTTACATGTGAAGGAAGATTCCAAACAAGTTACATGTATCACTTCAAGTTGTTTTCTCATTTTACAGGGAATAAGTTGATAGATATTCCTTTTTACCTTTTTAGAAGTCTTGGAAAAATGGCAGACAAAGTGCAAGGAAGACCTAAAAGAAGTGAAACTTATATTTTTCATCATGGGTTGATGAAATTACTAGTGCTAGAGGAATTAAGTAAATTGAACAAATATTGGGCATCCTTCTTGTTCATGAATGGGTATGAAATGGATGTTTTTTCCCAAAGGAAAGCTCCTAAACTAAAAAATTCTTCTTCTAGGAAAGAGCTAAGTGCCACTGCAGAGTTAGAAAGGAATCAACAAGAAGGTTTAAAATATATAACTAAAGATATGGATGAAGAAACTGAATTTGTTCAAGGGACAGCATCATCTCCAGCCACTAGCAAGCAAGCTAACAAACTTGTCATAGATAGCAAGACCAAACCTACAGCAAAAAGGTATAAAAGAAACACTAAGGAAATTGTTGGAGGTAAAGGCACACCTGAAGACATTCTACAAGCTATAGACATTGCAGAAACTCCTGTAGTGAAAGGTACTGAGATAGAGGGATTCAGGGTCAGAATAAAGGGACTTATAGCCAAGAAATTATATTTTTCTCTAGAAGATTTAGGTTTTCTTTTAAAACCTAGAAAACCTTTTACTAGATCCCAGATTTCTACAACTATCACTGTCAAAGATAAACAGCGCGAGGAAGATAAAGGAAAAAGGGCAGCAGTACAAGAAGTTGTATTCATATCTCCTATTGAGAAATAGGTTACCAAAGAAAAGAAGGATCAATCTAAAAGAAAGTTTCAAAAGAAATCTGAAGCGGAATCTCTAAAGAGACAGAGCAAAGACAAGGAAGAAACAGTCAAACAGAGAAGGGGAAAGGAGAAAGTCATAGAGAAAATTGAAAAGGAGATTCTTGAAGGAAATTTAGGAGCAGAAAGGGAAGAATTAACTAAAACAAAGAGAGATATGGAAAGATACAAGAAATATAGACAAATGATAGATGAGGTTGAAAAGAAAGTTAATGACTAGGTCACTCATTTTGAAAAGTCTATTGGAAAATCCAAACAATTGTTGAAGAAATCGCAGCCTTTACACATCATGATGACACACACAAGGAAGAGAAATTTATGGTTACAGGAAGAGAGGATAATTCTTCAAAGACAAGTTTAGGAGTTGAAATAAAACAAGACAAAATTAGTCAAGAAATATTTGGAAAGAGGAACTATGGAGAAAACTGTGAAAACTACTCATGAAGAAACTGCTGGTATATAAGAAGGCGACAATGGATTATAGATATTTTTTTTCTTATATTAATAATATTTTACATGCAGGTATATTTTTGGATCCTTTCAGCCTCAAAACCTAAGTTTTTTCAAGCCTCTGATAAGTTAGGAAATTCCGCAACGTATCCCAAGATTGAAACACATTTTCTGCTATAGAATTTCTAAAGAATTCGTTTTGGACTTAAGTTACTTAAACTGATAGAGATTAAGAGTTTTGAAGGTTATGTTTAATTTTTTTCGAACATTTAATATCATCCAATGGTAAAAAATAGTAGAGGATCACTATATATCACCTTTTTTTCTTGTGCTGCAAAACTAGCTAAGAAAGTAGATCTAAGACTCTGTCTTGATAGGAAGGTTAATTTTGGTGGTTAATTTTGGAAAAAGAAGAAAGGTAAACAAATATTTAAAGATGCTTCTAATGAGAAGGACAAAGAGTATCAGGGAAATGTCAAAGAGTATCAGATCAATGATTTTCTATGTGGGAATATTCTGTTAAGGATACAGTTTGAAGATATCAGTTTACTGTATTGCCAAATCATCAAACTGACAAATCCTAAATGGTAGGCAGAGAAATATCACGAAGACAGTTAGAGTATTAACATATTTTTTATGGTCATCATAGTTGAAATTCATGATTCCTTTCAAGGAAAATTTTGGACCATCTTCAGTTTAAATGTAATAAGTATGTGTTTGAGTCATAGTAGGACTCTAACTCCTAATTCGAAAAGTGTTAGTCCTAGTTGTAAAAAATCTAGTTAGTGGTTAGATTTTGTTATAGTAATGGATTTCAATGGTCTAGCCACTTGGCAGACTAAATGTAAGGGCTAGATGCGTATAAGTAAAGAGGGCTTTGATGTATCTAGGGTTGGAAAATATTATCTAAGCAGACTACTTTTGTAAAGCTTGGGATTGACTGATATATACAGAAGAAATTTAACTTTTCTGAAACTTATATTCTTAGTGTATTTCAATAAGTTTATATCTTATATTTGAAATGTTTCCCTTTCATAGTTGTAATGCTTATTACTCAGAATTCATGGTTAGTCATGCTCTAACTTCCATTAAGTGTTGAACTAAGGTCAAATGATTTTTTGGGTCCTATCTTTGGAAGGTTTTCTTCAAATTTTTAGTGCTTATTACTCAGAATTCATGGTTATTCATGCTCTGACTTCCTTTAAGTGTTAAGCTTTAATGAATCTCTTTTAATACTTTCCTTTTCAATACCTTGATGTATCATTACTCAAAATTCATGTATCACATGCTCTGACTTCCTTTGAACCTCAAGTTATTGAGATTTTCCTTAATGTGTCACTCTTTCATTGAAGTATATACAAGCCTCAGCTTCTACAAGAAGAGCTATTGTTATCTTCATCCCTGTCACTGAATCCATAGCCCAATGGTATCAAGTCTCCATCTTTTCAACCTGTATATATTCAAAATAAAAACACATAGAGTTAGCCATCTATCTACATATTTATTCAATATCATTAACCCTTGAGGGAGCCCTCTCAGGTTGAGGAGGCTAAGCCTCAATCAAAATATTGGTTTGAAATAGTTGTAGAAGATTAGTTTTATGAGCAGCCTATCAGGTCCAATTTTGTGATAACAAAGAGCACGATAAGGAATAAGAGATAAAGAAATAGAGAAAGGAAGCACATAGGAAGAGGAGAGAAGAAGAAGCTAAAAGAAATCAAGAGGAAGTCAGCAAAGGAGCAGAAGTGATGGGGTCACAACCATTTCATATTGGTGGGGAAACATACTTTCCTCCACTTGAAATTCCCCTAGCTACTCCTATCACAGTTGGGCACCTGCGCCTCTCAGATTTAGTCATTTTTTAAGAGCATGAAGATGAAGTATTGGACTTGACACGGATATCCTACGACCAGCTCAACCACAAAATTATGAAAGAGAGGAGAAAATACCTTGCCATGAACCCATCCGAGCCTTTAGTAGTCACGACAAAAAAGGGCATAGTTCTAGATACTAGAACAAATCCTGTAATGATAGCCTCAGTTGGGATCGCTTTCGCATCAGAAACAGTGGAAAATGTTTGCAGGATGAGCATACATGTCTTTGGATTACAACCTTCTACAATTCCAATTTAATTCCATGCAGAAGAAGAGAAGAGAACACTAGAGGTAGAGAACAAAGCACTAGAACTAACACTCTCTTGTGCAAGTGGATTACAAGCTACTATTCAACGTGAATTGGATATTCTGAGTAGGACCATGGTACAGGTCTATGAAGAAATGATAAGCCTGCAGCAAACCATCACCCCTTTAGCAGGTATCCAAGCAGATACAAGGAAGACATTTTCCCAGTTAAATGAAAGTGTGAGAAATAATTACAGGCTCCAGATACATTTCCGAAGAGGGATTGGATCACCACCCAAAACAATAAAGTGCAGATGCGCATGAAGTTGCAATCCCGAGACAAACTCATCAAGGATGTGGACAAGGTCATGTCCACCTACGATCACCTCATTAGAGGCATAGATTCAATGGCTGAAGTCCATGGGAACATTGGTTGATCACAAGAGTCAGGAGGAAGTATTGTAGGGAATCCAAGCATTTATTGACCCAACCAAACAAGCAGTTGTCTCAAAAGACCTATAGGTGACTAAGGAAAAATTCACACAGTAAATTATGGAGCCGATCAAGCTTTATACAAAGTTGGCCTCCTTATCCAACCAGATGATCACAAAGAAAGCCACGTTGATCCGAGATGCTCTAGAATTATAACACAAACTTGAGGAAAACCTTCCTTAGCTGGCCCCAATAACTTCTCATTGTAAGGCATGGAAAACATACCTCATGGAGCAGTTACATGTGGATACTCTAGCCTTATGATTCACTAGGCTAATCACTTAGAACTGAGGTGCAGGAAAGAGTATCTAGTTTGTGCAGTATGAGACCTCACCAAAAGAAAAAGATAGATAATAGATCGCAACCTCCCAGGTTGCAGCCTCCCCATAGTCGCAAGTCACAAATGACCTCAGGTCATAAAAGGCATTAGGTTGCAAGTGGGCCTAGTCGCAAGTCATCCCAACAGTTGGGGAGACAAAGGGTCAAGGGCAACTCAAGAGTCACTTCAGCCTATACAACCTTGAGAAATTTTGTAAAGGAATTTTCAGTTTTGGACTTTTGAGAGAGACACATTGTTGTTTATTGAATGTATGCCTATTGAGGAATAGAAAGAAATTTTATTATATCTCACTATTGAATACGACAGAAGTATCATGTGTGGTTGTGCTATGAATATGGTCTCTTCAAATTAATGAGTGCTTCCTTTAAGTATTGGTGCACATTTCTACTCATGTAATCTATTGTGTTATGAGATTCCCTGCAACACGTGGATGGTATATGATGTTCTAACTTTAAAGATATGTTTATGACTTGCGTTGTCGATATTTTCTTTAAATATTTATTGGAATGTGAATAGATGATAAATGAAATACTTAGCCATAGCAAACTATTTCTCTTTTTTTAAGTGAATCTTGTTATAAGTATGATCTTGGTAAAGTTTAAAAACAATGATTTTCGTAAGTTTCATGATTTAATTTCCAGTTTTCTATTTATGTTATTATGTTTCTGTTATAACTACTACAAGTACCCTCCCAAACTTGGCACAAGTCTGAAATTTCAGAGACCCTTTCGCTTTTAACAAGTAGCATTCATAGGCCTAGGACATCCTCCCTGCCTAGTTACTTTCAAGTCAAAATATGGTGGTGGTATCATTGATGGTTTCATCTGGTCCTTGCCTCTATTTTTTTCCTAAGTATAGTCGCAAAGTCGCAAACCTTGTAAAGCCTGACCATATGTGACTTTTCGACCTCTTCAGGTCGCTAGGTCACCAGGCCGCTCTTCCCCTCTATGCCGGTCCTTTGCGACTTAGCAACCTCGCAACCTACATCTAGGTCTCATGGTTTCCAGGTTGCAAGGTCATAGAATCCCTCCAATAACCACATATGCGACCTTGCGACCTAGTGACCTAGTTACTCTAGGTCATTGAGTCACAATAGTCGCAAGGTCGCACTAGGGAAAAATTTATCAAGAATTGTGACCTTGTGAGCCAGCAACCTAGCGACCTAGTGACTGCAATTAAGTCTCCCAAGTGCAACCTTTTTATATATAAAATGGTTGCATAGGTCGTATTCGACCTGCACGACAGAGATTCCAAAGTGCTTTGAATGCCCAATTGAAGAGAATTTTTATCCAGGTAAGTCACCATAACCTCTAGTTACCTTTTTTTACTATAATATATGCCAACTTGCTCCTAATTCTCCTTCACCCTAGCTAGGAATGCACCTATTTTATCATCAGTTATCTATTCTTAAACCATAAAAAACCACATTTCCCTTTTTTACCTCACTCTCTCACCAGGCCACCCCCTCTTGCCTTTTTGGTCCAAATCCCTCTTGTTCAGCTCTGTCCACTTTTTGGCCTCTCTCCCCTATACCCAGGGGCACTCCCAATCTTGTTTTCTTTCCTTTATCTTAATTTTTCTCACTCTCATGTGCAAGTTACACCAAAATATTATGAAAAGGAAGCCCTAGTGACCTCACAACTTGTGAACTTGCGACCTAGAACCAAGTCACCAAGTCACCAAAACCTTCATTTTCCACCTAGTGAGACCCCGTGACTAGGTCGCAGGATCATGAATTTTCTATGCCTTGGTCATCGTGACATGTCTTGTTGGTCACTGAGCATCCCAGACCTGTCTGGGAACTAGGTGGATTGGACCAGTTTTTATTACTATCTGTTATAGGTCAATTTGGGCATCATTCCTAATGACCTGGTTAACTGGGCATCATCTCCAGGACCGATGTATAGGGTTTATCATCCCCTAAAATTTCAATTTCTATATGCCCTAAGAAAAATAACAAGACAGATCAATCAAATACTTTCATCAGCGAAGGTTTCCAAGGTTTGAAGTTTATAATATATCATATGAGAGCTCACCAACACTGCCTCTAAAGGGACTAAGTGTGTTGTATATGTAGGTAGCCCCATGCAAGGCTGCTCTGCAAAGCACTTCCTGACATCTATGGGTGTGTTGGTCACATTGGGAGAAAAATTCTCATTACTCCGGAATCTCCACTTGGCCAGTGCCTTCTAGAAGAGTTAACATGTGTCAAACTTCAAATCCATGTGTCCATTTGACATCTAAAATATTGGGAACATGTCTTGCCTATTATTGGAAAGTCATTGATTGTAAAAATACCTCAGCCTCTCTATAAATTGAGCACAGATCTTAGTGCTTGAGAAGGAAGAATTTGTGTAGATAAATGTTGGTGGATTTTTCATTGAGGAGATTGATTTGAGGGTAGTTTTCTGGAGATATTTGCATTGTGATGTGGTTGGGATGTTGCTCGAGATGGTGACACAAAATCAGTAATTTTTTTGTAACCTCCCCTTTGATCATTAATAAAGAATATAACTTACTTTTCCCTATATGCATCTGTATTGGCTTTGATTTTCCAAATTGCAAGATCTTATTTGATGTATATGGTTTATGCTCTACTGATTTAGCAAACTAACTTGAATAGAAATCTGTATTATTGCTATCTTCTGTTGTTTATTGTTCATTATTTCAAGAAATATTTTGCATAGCCGGTTGGAATTTGAAGCTACAACGGAAGCAATAGAAGGAATCATTTGGAA
Organism: Pinus albicaulis; assembly: GCA_034641835.2. Taxonomy (NCBI): domain Eukaryota; kingdom Viridiplantae; phylum Streptophyta; class Pinopsida; order Pinales; family Pinaceae; genus Pinus; species Pinus albicaulis. Next base: position 445,685,843 of record CM076584.1, read on the forward strand.
GCACTGGGATTCCAAGTAATAATCTAATCCATTATGTGTGTTTGTTATTAGTTAGGAAAAGTAGTCGTATAGTCTTTAACCTGTTGTTCTAGATTAGCACATGTCTAGGGAAGCATGTTTTATCCATAATTCACAATTCTATCCAACACTATCATATTATTGCATCTATGCCATCGGTCTTATCATGGGATTATGTATTGAATAGTCTAGGTGACATGGAAGTTGAAATTAATTGTGTTTCAATCTCTATACCTCAGGCGATATGGAACCCCCAATGGTCTGGAGATGGCACAAAAGCATGGAGATCAATATACTAGAGAGTGATTCACCTCCAGCATTGACTCCCATCTATGTAGACATAAATTGTATGTTTGAAAAAATTCCCAAGTTGGCTTGGCATGATATCTGCTAATAATTCACAAAGCGAGAGTTTCCAGAAGACCTAGCAGACTATTAGGTGTACATAAATGTCAAAAGGTATAAACTACACTATGTCGCAACACACCCTTCTATCTTCTCATGCAGAGGCATCATCGACCGGATCCTACAGAAAACAAATTCCAAGCATTTTGTCATAAAGGATTACATTGGAAAAAATTTCACCAACATAACTGCCAAGATGCCGGTGCATATTATTCACTGCCTGACAATGAGGAATCGTTCAATACCTAGTGGGTAGTGACGCATAATGTCCCGGTTCAAGACACATTGAAGAGATGATGGGAGGAGCCTAAGAAGTTAAAGGGAAGAAAGACCAAGAATGCAAGACAAAATGTTTCGAGAAGGTCTATCTTCTCTTTGCAGCTATGATGTGTTAGATGTATGGGAGGGCAGACATTAACACATTTAACAGAGCATGGATCCTAGTGATGTACGAGGTTACCACTCATGGAACATGATTTAATTGGTCCCACTTGTTAATATTGGCATTAAGAGAAAACATATCATCCGCAAAGGTTCTAGAGGAGGGTCTAGCATTTGAATTTTACATGGCCTGATATCTATTAGATGTTTTCTGTTCGCAGTGTCACTTTGACCAATGGTATTACAACTAGGACCTGATAGTCAAAGGCCCCTATCCACAAGTATTTTATTATATTTTGGGACTTTAAATACAATAAAGATATCGACATCATATCAGAGACCTTTGTCACTACACTCTACCAATAACTATTCAGGAAAGATCCACCTTGTATGTCTAAGAGAGCCATGGACACAGACATCAAGGTGGCACATTGGTTCCCCATACAGGAAGACACCTTCATCAGATTTTTTGGGTCCTTCAAGGCGCCTCATGTGTTTCCAAGATTTGTTACCGAAAAGCTACTACTATAGGAAGTTTGTCACGAGATGTCTAGCAGTTCCTCTAAGACATTGAGTAAGGGAAAGAAGAAACCGTGCCCAACCCTCCCACCAACCATCAGAGCTTACACGGTGAAATATTTCAAGGAGGTGGAAGCTAAAGCCGAGAAAATGAAAGTTTTTCGATTTGTACCCCTAGATTTCTAGTCTTATGACCCTGAAAGGATTGTGCTGGCACACTAAAAATGGGCCAAGTTAAATTGGTCCTACCAACATACGAAGACATCTTCGGAGGACGAAGTGAGTAATAGATACAATGCACATAGACATCTAGGCCCCAGGGAAGAACCTGAAGTTGGAGGGGAATAGGAGGTACACTCTCAGGATGACCTGATTTTACAGGACAAATCTTCAGCCTTGAAGATAAAGTTACAAACAAGAGTATCTTCATCCTCCTAGGCCAAGAAACCAAAGAATACCACATGAAATGACTCCAAAAAAGGTGTGGAAGATGAAGGGGATGAGGAAACATTGCAACAAATAAATATTGCCTTGGAAAGGCAAAAGAAATAAATCAGGATGAAAAGGGAAGAAGAACTCAAGAAAACACATGATACGTTAACCCAACGACAAAAGGAAGAAATTTAGAGGTGGCAAGAAGAAGAAAAACACAAGAAGAAACATCAAGAAGAGTAGAGAAAGAAACAAGCTGATGAAGCAAGATTGAAGAAAGAGTAAGATACATGAGAAAAATGGGATGAATAAGAACTGAGAAGGGTCCAAGATCATTAGATGAAGGAGGAAGAATAAAAGAAGAAACAAGAGCCAGATAAGGAAGAAGAGATAAATAAACAAAGGGAGGAAGCATAGAGGAAGAGGAGAGAAGGAGAAGAAAAAAGACAGCAATAGGAAGTTAGAAAAGGAGCATAAGAGATGGGGTCATATCCATTGCAACTTGGTGGCGAAACAGATCTACCTCCACTCAAAATTCCCCTAGCTACTCCTATCACAGGTGGCCACCTACCCCTCTCAGAGTTAGGAATTTCAGAAGATTAGGAAGATGAACTACTAGATCTGACATGGCTATCCTACGACCAACTCAACCATAAAATCAGGCAAGAGAGGGGAAAATACCTTGCCAGGAACCCACTCGAGCCTTTAATAATCACGGCAAAAAAGGACATAATTCTAGATACTAGAAAAAATCTTGTAATGATAGCCTCAGCTGAGACCACTTTCGCAGTAGAAATAGGGGAAAATGTCGGCAGGATGAGTAGACATATCATGTAATTGCAGAACAAGCTCTGCGTAGCTGAACAAAATGTCATCAAAGTAGAGGAAGAGAATATAAATCTAGAGGCACAAAACAAAGCTCTACAACTAACGCTCACTCACGCAGGTGTATTACACGCTGCTATTCAAAGTGAGTAGGATATTTTGAGTAGGACCATGGTACAGGTCTATGAAGAAATGATAAGGTTGTAGCAAATCGTCACCCCACTAGTAGGTATCCAAGAAGATACAAGTAAGAAATCTGCCCAGTTAAAAGAAGCGTCCATGACACTCGATAACATACTGGAATAGTGTGAGAAATACCCAGAGGCCCCAGATACTTTTCGGAAGAGGGATTGGATCACCACCTAAAACGATAAAGTGTAGATGCGCATGAAGTTGCAACCCCGAGACAAACTTGTCAAAGACGTGGACAAGGTCATGTCCACCTATGATCACCTCGTTAGAAGCATAGATTCAAGGGTTGAATTCCATCGTATACCCTCCATGGGAACATTGGTATTTTAGAAGATTCGGGAGGAATAACTACAGGGAATCCAATCATTTATTGACCAAATCAAACAAGCAGCCGACTCAAAATACCTGCAGGTGACCAAGGAAAAAATCACACAGTACATCGTGGAGACAGTCAAGATTTATACAAATATTTCCTCCTTATCCAACTAGATCAACACAAAGAAATTCACATTGGTCCTAGATGCTCTAGAATGCTTGCACAGACTTAGGGAATACATGCCTCAGATGGCCCCAATAACTTTCGATTATAAGGCATGGAAAACCTACCTTAAGGAGCAGTTACTGGATGATACTCTAGCCTTATCAATCACCAAGTTGCTCGCTTAGAACTAACGTGTAGAAATATTATATTGTTTGTGCAGTTTCAAGCCTCACCAAAATAAAAATATAGATCACAAGTCGCAATCTCCCAGGTCATAGCCTCCCCATAGTCGCAGGTCGCAGATTACCTCGGGTCGCAAATGACCTTATGTCACAAGTGGCCCTAGTCATAAGTCATCCCAATATTCGGGGAGACCAAGGGTCAAGGGTAAATCAAGAGTCACTTCAGCTTATATGTAAAATCTCAAGAAATTTTGTAAATGAATTTTGACTTTTTGACTTTTGCAAGAGACACATTGATGTTTATTGAATGTATGCCTTTTGATGAAAACAAATAAGTGTTATTGGATCTCACTATTGAATTTGATGAAAGTCTCCTATGTGGTTTTTCTAAAAATATGGTCTCTTCGAATGAATGAATGCTTCCATCAAGTATTGGTGCACATTTCTACTCAAGTATTCTCTTGTGTTATGAGCTTCCTTGCAACACGTTGATAGTATATGATGTTCTAACTTTAAATATAAATTGATGAGTTGTGTTGTCGATATTTGCTTTAAATATTTATTGGAATGTGCATAGATGATAAATGAAATACATAGCCATCATGAACTATTTCTTTTCTGTTAAGTGAATCTTGTTATAATTATGATCTTTGTAAAGTTTTGCTAACAATTCTTTTCGTAAGTTTCATGCTTTAATTTCCACTTTTATATTTATGGTATTATGTTTCGCAGGAATTCGTCAATCACTGACTTGTGTTCGTTCAACATCCCTGCATTATCCTTTTCATTCATTCCCCTCCCTGTCTGAAAAACCATCTTCACTAACTTAGAGGCAACGACGCCTACATGTCGGATGGATACCCAAACTAAACAATGTAGATTCTAATTCAGATTCTGCACCAAGGAGATCCCCTTACTTTTGGTTAGAAATTTTCAACCGTCAACAGAATTGGCACTAGAAGGAGGGCATAATGGTAGGTACTAACACACGCTCTTGCCTAGAAGGCTCCCAGAAATCTAGTAATGTTTCTCTGGAAACCCCCCAAAACCCATTCATGGGCCCAGTTTATAGAGATCTCAGGTTCGGTAACTCTAGACCTCCACCCCTTGAGGATACTCCTCCTGAGGAGGACCCCCAATTTTATGAAGTCATGATGGATCAATTGAAAGCCTTACATCTTCTCACCAACGAGCTCGTCACGGGTCTCCAAAGCCTCCCCGCCACAAGTTCATTACCCAACCCATGTACCTTTGATCTGCAATACGCTTGTTAGAGTGTCCTAGTCAATTTGGTAACCCAACTTATAAGTCTAATGCTAGAGGACTATGTAGATGCAGTCGACTGGCTCTAATTTGCAAGCCTCGAAATTCCCTATATAGTTGAAAGGGAGGGCCTAAGTATGATCACTACTAGGGTCCCAAATATCACCTAACAAGGTATGGATTCCCTGAATAACCAACCATTTCTTGAAGACATCTGGAAGAATGACCCACCAGGGATAGGTCTAGAAGGGGTCAAGAAAATAGAACCCAGGGGAGCGGTTGAAGTACAGATCAATCCCACCACCTCAACTGAACCCAGAACCAATGAGCATTTCGATTACCCAAGAATTTTGGTGGTTTCATCACTTTGAGGAACTATAGGGATATTGAAAATTGAGGGTTCCTCGAGACGATTATATGCATTCGCAACACGAGGGCGATGCTTCCAGGTCAAGTACCAGAAGAGAATCTAAAGGTGAAGCTGAACCTATCATGATATGACCCCTCTAAGCATCCGAGGTACCCTTCACGAGATGCCCTGACACCCTGAGAAACACTTACCCAAGTTCAAACCTGAAATGGGGATATTAGCCGAAGACAATATCAGTAACTTCTACCTTTCTTTGTAGATCATGAGGGTATAGTATGATGACGTAGTATGTCGTCTCTTTCCCCGCACCTTAGAAAACAAGGCCACTACCTCGTATCTCTCTTTACTCGTTGCTTCGATATGAACATGTGAAGAGTTCCGACAAACCTTTGTCGAGAATTTTCAGAGGATAAGACCCCCTTTATGCTCCTCATGGATTTGAGCACAATGGAATTTTGAAATAAGGAAAATGTTTAAGACTTCAATCATCGATTTTCTACTATCCTGCATAAGTTCCCCCTGAACATGGTCCTCGATGATTCCATCACCATAGACTATTATAGGAGGGCTCTTCCACGAGACATCATTGTGTTCATTAAATGTGAAGCAAGGGTTACCTTAGCTGAAAATTTCACAGTGACCCTTGACATCAAGAAATATATGCTCTCCATAGGTGCTCTAGATCATGACAATTGCGATGATACCAAGTCCACCAACAAGAAGTTTCAACCTTCAACGTAAGCCATTAGACAAATAAAAATGCTCCTTTGAATTCAAAATTATTGCTAAGTCTCTGAAAATCCTAAAAATGGAAGTCTCGGATCTAAAAAAGAATAACAGTGACATAGCCTCACGTAACAAGCCCCAAAATCATTTGTTTATAAAGAAAAATAATACACCGAACCGGCCTCCTCCAAAACCCAATGAAAATTTCAATGTTGAGGATATCGACAAGAATAATTTTTGTTCTTTCCACCAAGCATCACACTCAGAGAGAACCTGTCCCCAATGGATCAATACTATGACCATTGTGGTTAATCAACTTCTAGAATACCAAACAGTAGGTGACCTGAAGAAGGAATCCAACCTACATGAGGAAGAGATATCCCCCCCCCCCCCCCCCCCCCCCGATGAAAATAAAGGATCACTATTTTTAGCTTTCAAAGTTGTCCGCGGAGAGGAATACCAATCGTTCGCAGAGGTTAATATGGCGACAACATCCAGACCAAACCTCTGCGAACCTACAACTTTAGGAGAAAAGGTTCAGTATCCAAGCCCTCGAAGAGAAAAGAAAAGCATTCCTGAGGAAAATCTTGCCTCCCAACAAGGCGAACCAAATCATGACCCCCACCTCGGAAAATACTAGCCTCACCACTACCAGAAGCATGCCAAGAGCCTTACAGTCTCCCAATTTTATTTAGGAAACCATAGAAGGAACCTTGCACTCAGAGCTCAGATACAACATTATCGAAGATATAAAGAAAACGCATGCCAAAATTTCATTTTATGAGCTCGCCAGGATAGCCAATCAACGTGATCTGATTCTTAAAGCTTTTGCTAACCCCTCTGTAGCAAGTAGGTCATCCCCTTCTTCAAATGAAATCAGTTTAATGTCGTACCAGGCCGTAGTCAACCTCAAATCTATTCTCAACGTTGTAAAGGAAAACTCATAAGGGTCCACACCCCTATTTCTCGTATCATTCAAAATTTTCAATTTTTATCTCCATAATTGCTTCGTTGACTCAAGGGTGTCAACCAAAGTCATCGCCCTATCTTTTTGAGAAAAATTGAATATCCATCCCAATAATACTGACACTAGGATCATCTAGTTGGATATGTCTCAGATACCCATTATGGGCGAGCTAAACAATGTGTTAATTGAGCTATCCTTAGACTCCAGAGTTCATGATTGCATCGACATAGTTGTCGTTGTTATCCCAAAGGCTTACGATTTGTTGCTAAGCTGAGACTAGTCAAGCAAGATCCAAGCCTACTTTTCCACACATTGGTCCCACTTGTGGCTCCCATACAAAGGAAGAAATGACCAAATCAGTGTCAACAATGAGCCGTACATGAAATACATTGTCAGTGACCTTGAAGCAACAAATGAAACCATTAGTTTCGCTCACGAGGAGCTAGGGATGTTCTTATTAGAAGCCGCATTCGGGTGCTTATGGGTTGTCCAGTCATTCATCGCTTCGGACACTCAAGTGGATTTTCTCCCTTGTCCCCCACCTAGTGCTACCAGGCTAGATTTTGGTTTGACGCTATCAAGCTAAATTTCGTGTCTATAAACACATGCGGCTTGGAGGAAACCCGAAATGAAATTTGGACCCTATACTATGATGGTTCCAAAACCCAAGATGGAGCTGGTGCTATTTGTATCTTTAGAGACCCTAGGAAGAATAAATTTATGATTTCTTTCAAGTTAGAGTTCTCGTGCACCAACAATACTGCTAAATATGAAGCACTAATCCTCAGGCTCAAGAAAGTGATTGATCTCAAAGTTGGATGTATGAAGTTAATCAGTGACTCTAAAATAATTACCATAAAGGTACACAATACCATCCATTGTTTGTCCCCAAATTTGATGGGACATCAGGAAGAGGTATGGCGTTTTATTGTTTCTTTCGATGCTTTTGACATTAAGTCAGTTCCGAGGATGAATAATGTCGCAATTGATACTCTAGCCAATGTTGCTACTAGATTTATCCTATTAAAGGACTGTTTTTCTATTGAAATTGTATATAAACCTGTGGTTCCTGATAATGTGACTAATATGCACATTTTCAATGATGATCAATAGAATCTTGACTTCATGTTGAACCTTGATGTGTTCAAAGATGCTGTCATCAAAGAAGAGGAACACGAGTTGGATTTTAGAAAGGAAGAAAATGAACGCAAGGGAAATCTGTTAGGTCCTTATAATACTAGTGTGTCCCCTTATTTTTGCTATTTTAGCCCGCTTATTGTTATTGTTGTACACCTGTAGCCCCATATTGTTATTTTTGTGCCCTTACATTATTATTGTTAGGTCAGCTAGGATTATATTGTGACCCCATGGATGCTTATATATAGAAAGGAGGTTTTTTCATTTGTATCATCCAAGAATTGTTCATTTATGTAATGGAAAGAAGGTTTCCCCCTTGAAGTGGCTTATTTCTAAGGCGTTGATCTCTCTTTTGTTCTATTGTTGGAGTTGGTTTCATAACATTTGGTATCATATCTTTTGATTTTAGGGTTTCACTGATTCAAACAGGTCATTGTGGAATTTTCACTATAACTTGTTTTCTACGAAGGTTCATAAGCTGGAATTCTTACCATGTGAATAAGAAATCTTGAGGAACTGCGTGTAAAAAATTAGATCTTGGTTCACAATATATTCGGAGATATGATCTGTGGAAGTTAGGGTTTTTTCAGGCTCCCGAATTTTATCTAAAAGAGGTGACCTTGGGGAAATTGTCATAACTATCTGTCTGAGAATCAGATTGAAATTTTGTAAAACATGGCTGAAAGTACACATATTTTAGTTTCCAGTGTATCAATTTCAGAGCCGAAGGAGGAAACAATGACACGTGGCATGTGGTACAAGTTCACTCTACTGAACCAATACATAATTAAGTCCTTGTGGGAGATTGGGCATAAATTTGACTTGAAGCATCCAAATCAGGTCAGACCTATGGCATTTGAAAGAATATTTAGAGGGCTATTACAGGACTGAATTTTAGATATCGATGATCATAAATATCATAGATAATTTAGTTTCAAAATCGACCTCCTAAAAAGAAAGAAAAATGTGTGTATTTGTTTTCTATAATTCCATAAAGTTAGTTTGAAAAAGTAGTTTGAAGTGATTCCAAGGGCATATTGAAGTATTTTTATCAGTATTGGGTTCTATAATGCCTCCAAAAAATAGTTCCACGCCCATTAAGCCCTCATAAAGCTCTACTATGACATATGAAGAGGAGTAATTTTATTATGAGATATCAAAATTATGGTACCAAGTGCAACAAATTTCGATTTTACAAAGAGCAGTCAAAGATTACATAGATGGTTTAAAATAAAAAATGGAGGTTAAGTTGGATGGTTTGAAGGATCAAATGAAAGCTAACATGGATGATAAAGTAGTAGAAGATCACATCGAGCATCAACAACAAGTTCTCCAACTCTCAAAGGATAACCTAACTTTGGTGCAGAATCAAATGAAACAACAGGAAGATAAACATCAAAGAGAAAGAAGTTCTGAAGTAGTCATAGAAAAAAGAACTTGACAACTACCAAATTGATCAATTTTAGAGTATCTCGGCAAGTGGAAGAAATTGCCCATTGAAGATTCCACATGGGAATGAAAATTGTATACAAAAGCATCCAGAAATAATCAAGCATTAAGGGAAAAAAATGTTTGAAGGAGAGGGGCATGTTAGGTCCCTATAATACTAGTGTATCCCCTTATTTTTGTTAGTGTAACCCCTTTATTGTTATTGTTGTACCCCCATATCCCCCATATTTTTATTATTGTGCCTTTACATTATTATTTTTAGGTCAGCTAGGATTATATTGTGACCACATGGACTACTATATATAGAAAGGACATTTTTTCATTTGTATCATCCAAGAAATTTTCATCTATGTAATGTAAAGGAGGTTGCCCCCTCTAATTGGCATATTTCTAAGGCATTGATCTCTCCTTTATTATATTTTTGGAGCTGGTTTCATAACACAATCCCTTTCCTAAAGGGGTTGTTTTGCTCGAGAAGTTATTTTATTTGCAAAGCTGATTTCGAGGGCCAACTAACACCAAAGTGAAAAGCTCCACCTTATCACATGAGCAGTTTAACCTCGAAATGGACACTGATCCGAAGTTGGTCAATATTGGTACCAAGTTCACACCTGAGGAAATACGGTCATTCATCGACTTATTTAAGAGGTATCAATATGTTTTTCCCAGATGTATGACAACCTTCGAACATATAAAACTCAGATTATCCAGCACATGATACTTATGAAAGAAGGCGTTAGACACTTTCAACAGAGGCTGAGAAAGATCCATCCAACTCTAGAACCACTGATTCAGAAGGAGCTCAAGAAACTCCTCGATGCCCCTATTATTTTCAAATTCAAGCATTAAACATGGGTTTTGAACTTGGTCACCATGCGTAAGAAGTCCGGTAAAATCCGATTGTGCGTATACTTCCAAATCATAAACTAGGCTTCCGACAAGGATATCTACCATGTTCCTCCCATGGTACAAAGTCTTCAAACTGCGTCGGGCTCAGATATGTTCTCTTTGTTGGACAGGTTCTCAGGATATAACCAAGTGCTGGTTCTCGAGCTCGACCGTTTGAAGACAAAATTCAGAAAAAAGTGGGGTATTTTCGCATTCTGATGCATGCCTTTCAGTTTAATCAATTCTAGAGGGACATCAACATCACCTTAAGAGGTTTAATGGGAAAAAGTGTGGTGGTATACCTGGATGATGTCACAGTATTTTCAAAACGCATGTATGACCATCTACACCACCTAAAATAGATTTTGGAACGGTGTTGAAAGCACGAGATCTCATTGTATCCCAAGAAAATTATTTTCGCGGTATCAGAAGGGCCACATCATAACCAATTATGGCATCATTTTTTATCCAGACTATGTAAGAGCCATTTTCCAGATTCTCCTCTTGAGCGACAAGAAATCTATGAAATATTTCCTCGAGAAAATCAACTTCCTTTGCAAGTTCATATCAGACTTCACCCAAATATTGAAACCCTTAAAAAACATGAGCAAGAAGGGTGCAAGCTTCAAATGGAATCAGGCAGAGAAGGAAGCCTTTGAAAATATCAAGAAGGCCATTGCAGAAGCTCCTTCCATCTATAGCCTGAATTTCAACAAAGGTTTTGACTTGTATACTTTTGCCTCAGACTCATCGCTGGCAGTCGTCCTTACCCAAAGGGACGATAGTCATGTTGAGCGACACATATATTTCATGACTGCAAGGTTGGAAGTCTCCGAGATAAATTATCCAGACATCGAAAAACAAGCATATGCAGTATACAAGGTGGTAAATTTTTTTAGGAATTATATCCTTGTTGGAGCAGGGTCCCTTAGGGCCACATTTCTGGGTTAAAATATTAGTTATTTTGTATTTTTGAGTCATGTGCGCTAAGAAATGAAGATTCAAGGGGCTTTGGGGCGGGTCAAAGCCCCTTCATGAGTTGTAATTGGTTAAAGGGTAAATCTAAGAGTCTCAAATCACAATTTGAGGACCTTAGTATGAGCGTGCTAAGGTATAAGTAGAAGTCTAGATTGAGTCGGATAAGTAAGTTTTGTAATAGACATAATGAATGTATGTTGATCTGAAGTAAGTCTATGGTAAGCATTTTGTGTTTGAAAGGCTCCTGCTGGCTGTGTGCATGGAGACCTTAGTCCGGCTCTATGCAAGCCCCACTGGTTGTGTGTGCCAGTAGATATGAAGAATTTTAAGGGCTTCTGTGAACATCCAATGAATAAATATCTGTTTAGCTAGATCTGAGTACCAAATTCATCAATTATTTACTCTGTGTTTTGTCTTTGCTTATAATTCTTGTTTATGATTTATTTTACTATGATTGGTTCGGTTGCGTACATGTTTTACTATTAATTAATGATAATTGCATAGATATATTGCTATGAAGGCCGAATATCACATAGTTAGAACATTTAAATGGATTGAAAATACATTGTTTGTGCACGTGCGCAGGCATAACCTACGATAATTAACCTAGGGATTTTGGTTAGGGTTTATAGTGTGCAAGTCAGACTCTATACTAAAATAGATCTGAAGGTGCCCACTTCATTTCATTCTCTCTTAGGGTGTGGAAACCTGGTTCCGACACCCCACATACTGCTTCAAGTGAGACCTTGGCCTGCACAAGAAGGTCATTGCCAAAAGGACCAATAGTAAGAGGGTTTTTTTGGTTGCACGCTAACTATGAACCTGGGTCAGGATCCCTCAAGTCAATAATCTTGAAGAACCATGTTACATTTTTTCCCCTCACCCAGCAGTCCGTTCATTGTTCGTGCCATAAGAGCTAGGTGAGTGGCAAGGCAACTGGATGGCTTGTCTTCAGGAGTATGACCTAGAGCTCAAACCCGTACATACAGTTAAATTCCACGAGCTATGCAAGTTGGCTGCCACACTTCCAGCCCACAAAAAAAAATGGAAAGTGTTTTGGTTTTTAAACTCACATGGTGATCATTTTTTAAAGATCTTTCTGGATTATCCACAGTGCTAGAGAACGAGTGTCGAAGTTTTGAATCCCAACGAGGATCCATCATCAGGACTTTCTTTGAATGAAGAAATGAGAGAAAAGACTCAGACCATTAACAGAGGTAGAAGTAGATTTCTAGAAAAGGGCCGACCAATTTTTTTTTCTAATTTTATATTTTTAATAATTTTATTATTTTTTAATAATTATAATAATTAAATTCCTAATTATAATAATTAGAACGTCAACACTCATTCTCTAGCACTGTGGATAATCCGGAAAGCTCTTTAAAAAATGGAGAGTGTTGGGAACACAAAATTAAAATGTACCAAATGGATCATGCACCCTTGTCTAATTCTCCATCGTGGTACTCATACCTTATGAAATATCTCGATCAGGGGACGTTGTATCCAACCTTATTGGTGAAACAGAAATAAGCCATAAGGCTAAAAGATACTTCCTACCAAATTATGCAAGGAAATTTGTTTCACAAGCACCACAACGACGTCCTTTTAATATGATTAGAGTTCGAGGATGTGCAAAAGGTCCTAAAGGAGTTGCACAATGGACCAACCAAGAGGCATTATGCAGGTGACTCTGCATCACACAAGGTCATGTGAGTCAGTTTCTATGTGCCTACCCTATTCAAGGATGCCCACGCCTATGTCCGAAAATTCCCCCTATGTCAAAAATATGCCGACAAGGAAGCCCTGTCATTCACTCTGCTACAGTCTATTGCAGTATATGAACCATTCCAGCAATGGGGTCTGGACATTATCAGGGAGATACTACCACACTACTCAAAACAACATCGATATATCCTTACAGTTGTTGAGGCATAAAAGGTATCTTTTAAACACCTAATTATCCTACATTAATTATCAATCAGGAGCGAATTTTTATTTCAAGTGTACTCTGTCTGAGATTGCAATTAACTAAGAGTAATGCTATGAAAGATGTAGTACCGTATTCTAGATACAAGAGTAAATGGATTCTTGTAAAGAAATCTAATTACAGGAACACGAATGAAAATACTCTGAAATCTTAACTACTCACTCTCCAATACATCAATCAACGATACGGTAACAATAACTCATTCCCTTATAAATCGATGCAACTGAGATCACACTGAGACAAGGAAATCAATCTAGGAACTTGGAAGCAGTAACCAATGTCCTCTAAAGTTGATGGTCTTGTTCTTTAAGAAATCAAAATGAAATCGAACTTGAACTACTTGCTGATGAAAATAAAGAACTTCTTCTAATAACAAGAGTTGGAAAGGAACAACAACTCGTAATTCCTATGTGTACACAACAACTGTAAAAAATCTCTTTGCTAATCTGAACCTACGAATCAGGAATGAAAAATAAACAGGAATGGAAAAGCAAACATTAATTTAACAACAAATATAAACTTAACGCAATCAGGCAACGAATCTTCTTAATACTTCAACCCTGTCGACAGCCAACACTATGAAACAATCAATTGGAATGAACCATAAACCAATGGAGCAGCAACTAGAATTAAGTATAGAACAACAAAGCTTTTATAAAATATAGTAAGATGAATAAGACAGTAAATACGATTCTTGCTAAGATAGAATGGCAGTGCAATTCATTAACGCTCACAGCAAATCCAAATTCAATTCAACAGTAATCAAACAAATCTGTAATGAATCTAAACGCAATTATCACACGACAGTAAGCGAAGGATAGAAATACAAACAGTAGAGTAATTCCACCAAGGCCAGGCCCTTAGCACCAGTGAAACACTGCTGGGTTACTTCAGAACTTGAAAGATTAAATGAAACATGCCTTTATATTAATCGAGCATAGATTATTACAGAGATCGCTCTCTAAAGACAAGAGTCAAGAAAACGTAATATTACAAAAGAAATGTTTTGAATCCAAGGATCTCCCCTAATCACTAAAGGTGTTGCCTTATATAACAGACTCTGATGGAAAAGACAAGGAATAAGATGAGGTTTGAACAATGATCCCTCAGGATCGAAGGATCCTAAGGGATTCGCTTCCCTTCTTTTAGTTGTCACATGATTTACTTTGACCGAATTCGAGTTGTCCCCTGCCTTTTCTTAGCGATGTGTTCGGATTTCCTTATCCTTGGCAGGATTTGGTCTAACGCTGGAGGAATAGTAGTTGCATTTATCTCAGCCTCACATCTGATATAGCTGTTCACCTCGCCTAATTCCTATTTTTAGCAATAAAAAGCAATTCTTAGTCATCTTTTTACAATAAACATAAATCTTTACAATTCTACCAGAATTCTTGTAACAAATCATCTTTCTAGGGTAAAAAGAATTATGTTTAAAGTAAAAGAACGAGAAAAAACATAGTGAATTCATACCTTTTCCACTGCTCAACATACCCCCCTGCTTACCCTTTTTCATGTCCACATGAAAACTATAGTTCACATGCAGAGCAGTTAAAGAATAAGCTGGAGAAGGTTTTTCATCAAAAGGCCTAAAACCATGCATTGCAGCTAATGCTTCGAAGACATGCTCTGTCTCTCCTTTAGGTATTTCATAAATGGCCTTGTAATTTGTAGCAGGATACCGTGAAATGGGGCTTCGAAACCTACACCCTAGCCAGAATGGTCCTTCCCTCAAAATGAGGTTGCTATAGGAGACCAAGTGGTCTGCAGCTAATCCAAAGTTTTTATAGTTAAATTGTTCTCTATTTTGAACATTCCGATTTGAAATTCCCCATCGGACCTTAGCGGCTATGTAAGCCTGGTTTCTAATAGATAGGAAATAGTCTATCCCATTCAAGACAATTGATTTATGGACAGGCCCCAATGCTTGGATAACACCTTCCTTTGTCATCAAATTCTTCTTCCTAGCCCATAGTTGTAATGGGTGCTTAGGTTCACTCCTAACCCACAGAGCTAATTCATTTTCCTACCTTTGAAAAACATTATAGATTTTAGCCATTTTAACTGATTAACAGAAAAGGAAATAAATGCCTGGCATTGGATATCACCCACAAAAGGGCTCGGATTTGTCTCACTATCATTTTCCAATATGAGATTATGCAAATAAAACTCACACGAGAGGTGTTGTACCTTTACCCCATAGAGTTTGCAGCATGTTACAAAATCATCTATAGTTTTTAGCTCTATAGATTTTCCTGCCCTAACTTCCTTAATTTTTAGCTGTAAATATCTTTCTAATAAAAATAAAGCATAATTCTTGGCAGGGCATCTACAAGCTAAGACATCGGTGTACAATGAGTAGAGAGTGTCCATTCGATTCTAGGCTAATTTCAATTGATTCATTACCTTTTCAGCCTTCTCCTCTGCCTTTTGATAGTTCTCTTGGGCTTCAGCCTCTGATTCATGGATGATCCTCATCTACTCCTGCAACTCTTGATATCTTCTCCTAGGGACAGTGTCTTCTTCTAATTTTTCCCTTTCCAGTCGAGCGTGTGCCAACTCCTCTTGGAGTCTGGCTAATGTAGGGTCACTAAAAGTATTCTGACTACTAGCTTGCATATTTTTACTTGAATTGGGTCCCTCTGGAGAAACTTCTTCTAGAACAGCTGCCTGCTATTCCGTATCTCCATGATTAGGCTCAGCCATAGCTTCTGCAACTTGGGGGTTCATTTTAGTGGCCACTTTCCTCTTTTTCGAAGCTCGCTTGGTGACTATGCTTCTTCTAATTGGGGTTTGATTGGGCATTTGTTTCATTCTAAGAACCCTAATGGTTTGCATGAGTTGTTCCACGAGTCTCTGAAGCTGCATTTTTTCCCTCCGAAGTTTTTCAATCTCAGTTACTTTCTTCCTTTTTCTTAATGGAACAGCTGTTCCTTTTTCTACACCTACTTGCTCAACAGGGTTTTGGTCCTCATTAACCATACCTTCAGTTGGGCTCGCTTCCCTTTTTTATTCTTGGGTTTCTTCCTCAATGTTCATATTCCCTTGGCTAAATTCTTCAGGAGTTATACCATCAATTGACTCTGCAATCCCCTGAGAATTTTCAAGTTGGGATACTGCTTCAGTGTTCTCCTTTTCTTGTTCATGCTTCTCAGGGGAAGCAACCCCAGTTGATTCCATAATTTCATTAGGGTTTTCTGTTTCATCCGAATTTTCTTCAACCGTTTCTTTGTTGATAGCAGAGTGCTCCTGAAATTGGTTGATATCAATATTAAGGTCTAGAGGGCTATGAGGCCGCACATAGTCACTCATATTGGCCATAATTTGGGCCAATTGGTCTTCTTGAAAAGGGCTTCGAGGTGAACTTGCAGTAGTGTTTTCGGGAGGCTCTCTTCCTTCTCTTTCACTGCTATGATTATCTTCATCCTCCTCGCAGGTATGGTAGCTACCTTCTTCCTCATCCGAGTAGCAAATTTCTCCCTCAATTTCCTCTTCTTCATTATTTCCTTCTTCTGCACTGGTTTGTTTCTCACCACTAGTATGGTGGCTCATTTCTTCTTCCTCGTCAGTACGAGGAATCCCTCCTTCCAATTGTGGAGGCTGTTCATCCTCCGAGCTGGGAAATTCCAAGCGCTGGCTACTGCTACACAGAAGGCCTTCTATCATTGCCCTAATTCTTTTTGAATAGAGGGACTGTCTACGATTTGATAGCTCAGCTGCTAAGCTAGCCATTATTTTCCGTTTTGGGGCAGGTAAGGCTAATCCTCCATCAACTGAAAATATAAACTCTTCCCAACTGGTCTGTTGTTGGGTCAGACTACGACTAACTATTAATTTGATTAGGCAATGGTGGCTTACGACCATGTCTGTGTGCCGAGCTTTTCTTATATTACGGGCAACATCATGTAGTAAGGAATTTAAAAATGCAGGCAAATTTATAGTGCATTTATGCTTTAATACTACCAATAACTTAAGGTGGCGAGGTCTTACCACGTCTTTCCTTCCATCGCATGTTATATAGGCCTACACTATCTTGGCCAATTCCATCCATGGTTCTCCCAATGATGCCAGTTGAACTCCTTTGCCTTTGACGACCAATTTATGTCTGTCATCCTCCAAAATATTCATGGCTTCTTGAAGCCTGACCTTTTTCTGAGTCCATATGGTTCCTTCCACTGGTAGACCAGACACCTCTGCAATTATTTCATCTATAACGACTATATGTCTTCCTCTAACCATGGAGTATCCTTCTTGCAAATTCTGTAAAAACTCGGTAGCCACTGTTTCATGGGGTTGTTGCAGCCTCGTGAAATATGTAATCCATCGCAATTTTTCCAGAATCTCTCGTGCAACATCAGAAACAACTAGCACTTGCGTCTCGCTACGAATTAGTCGTCCTCCCATCGTCTCTGCACACTATTACTTCTTTCCAAACACACAGTGATGTAATTGAACAGCACGGCATGGTGAGTTGGAATAATATCGTTAATTTTTTGTTATTCCCTAGAATGCATGGATTTGATTCACATACAAGTAAAAAAATATAGGGATTTGATTTGCATGCAATGATTAAGAGACATCTGCGCCCCCCCTAGAGGATGATAGGTCGTCGTCGACAGTCAATTAAGAGAGGAAAGTACTGCACAACAGTTGTACAACAGGAAAAAGCAGGCATAGTTATGATACAATCAATCAAATTATGGCATTTACTGAAATCGATGCGTGTGATAAATCGTAAATAGATATAGAAACGTTTGTAATTATTTAAAGATAAGGAGAAGGGACAGCTTAAGATGAACATAAGTACAGATGCAATTATTACCCACTCAAACTAATGTGATCGATTTATGATGATTTTCATGTATAATAGGCTCAAAATCAAGGGTTGAGGATTCATAATTTCATTTGATATTTAGATAGATATATAGGAAAAAGGGTTTAATATTACTATTGATGTGTACAAATGTGACTCCAATACCATCAGCAGAGCTCTGTTGCCCACAGGTGTCCATAAACTTGACAGAGTTGCTTTCTCACCCTTGGAACCATTGTCCTTTATTTATGCCGAGGAAGTGTTGTTAAATGTCATAACGGAGGCCATTGTGCTGGCTTGGGGACCAGATGAATCACAATGACATTCACCGGAAAGAAGTGAAAAGTGGGCAGGCTGGCTCGTGATGAGATCTCCTATTCCAAGGACTTCTTAATTTTTTTTCTTTCAATTGTCCATTGGACCATATCCTTGGTGTGGTGGCCATGATGGGAATGCCACTTCACTTTCTTCCTTATGATCATGGTAGGCTGGCTCTTGATGAGACCCCCTATCCTCCATTTTCCATATCTTAAAATTATTAGTGAAATATATAAATATTTTTTCTTTTTCATATAGCACTTTCCTACTTATATATAAAGGATGGCTCAGCACTCCTTAAGAGTAGGGATGGTGGAATAAGTCTAAACATCTCAATAGAAAAGAATATGCCCTTATTCCTACTCCATAAGTAAAAATCAAAGAAAGTTATAAATATTTGGGGAAGAACCAACATGATAAGGATAATCAATCATATTAATTCTAGTGATAGTAAGACAGCAAAGTCATGTTATTAATTATGTCCCTTTTTCGTTTTTCTTATCATTACCAAACAATCTTCTTAAAAATGGTGATTTCTCTTAGATTTGCTAATTTCAGTAAGCTTTAATTTGTATGATTTTGTGTAAATAGTATGTTTGCTTTTAGAAGAGTCATCAGAAATCCTCAAAATGTTGGTCTAAAACAAAAAAATAATCCACTCAAAAGGTGTTGTTCCTTTAGAAAGGAACAGCAAAAACAATCTACGGAAATGATGTTCCTTTAGAAAGGAAAAAAAAAAAGAATCTGCGAAGCTGTTGTTCCTTTCGAAAAGAATAGCAAAGCAATCTATAAAGCAATGAAAATAAACAGCACAACTGATGCTCCTTTCAAAAGGAACAATGAAAAACACTCTTAGCAAAGCTGCTGTTCCTTTCGAAAGGAACAGTAAAAATGCTATTCCTTGAGAAATAAATAGCAAAGTCTCAAAATAAATGAAATAACAAAGTTTTGAAAAAACAAAATTGCATGAAACAAATAATCAAAATAAATGAACAATCTTTATGTACAAATTTTAAAGAAAAGAAATGATTTAAAAAATGGGTGCTGAGGAGGAGTTATCCCCTTCAGCCAGAATTTTCATGGTAGAATCTTCCCGTAATTGTTGGTAGAAGGATTCTCAAGTAAGTGGTTTATGATATAATCGTACTCGATGACCGTTTAATTTGAAGGAATGTTCAGATCCATCAATGGTGGTTAATGTAATAGTGTCATTATCATGCACTTTTTGTATTTCATAAGGTCCGAGCCATCGTGTCTAGAGTTTCTCTGGAAAATCCTGAAACCTATAATCATATAGGAGTGCCCAATCTCCTTCATGGAAGATCTTTTCTTTGATAAGGGCATCATGCCATTTTTCTCTCTGTTTTTGAATTAACGCTGTGTGTTGAAGTGTAGAGAGCCTAATTTCATCTAACTCATTAATTTGTTGCAGTCTTTTCGCCTGGGCTTCATTTAAATCTAGACCCACCTTTTGGGTTGTCCTTATGAATTTCAAATTCTATTGGAAAGATGGGCTCTTTTCCAAATACTAATTGATATGGTGAATATCCCGTAGTGGCTCTCCATGATGTTCGATATGCCCACAATGCTTCTGGAAATCTGTAGGCCCAGTCACGTCTATGTGAGGCAACAGTTTTTGTCAATATGAATTCAATCACTTTCTTCATTCTCTCTACTTGGCCATTTTCCTGTGGGTGGTATGGAGTTGTAATATTGTGCTGAATGTGGTAATTATGTAGTGTTTCAGCTAATTTATTACCCAGAAACTGTGGTCCTCCATCTATGATTATGTCCCTTGGGAGGCCATATCGTACAAATATTTCGAAAAGAAATTGTATTACAGAGTCTCTGTAGCTTTTGAAAGTGCCTCTGCTTCAACCCATTTAGTGACATACTCGATTGCAACTAGGATATATGTTTTTTGGTTTGATGGCGGGCTAATAGGGCCAACAAAATTGAGTTCCCAACATTTAAATGGTTCAATTAATAGTTGAGGGTTCAAAGGAATTTTGTCAGACTTCCCAGGGCGACTTGCCCTTTGGCAGCTATCACAAGCCTGCACAAATTTTTTGGCATCTTTAAAGATGGTGGGTCAATAATAGCTTGTCCGTAAAACCTTATGGGTGGTTCTATGATATGCAAAATGTCCGCCACACGGCCCATCATGGCATGCCTTCAAAATATCAAATACCTCGTCCTCCTAGAAACATATCCTAATTTGCATATCTGACCCTGTATGAAACAAGTAGCCCTCAATCCAAGAGAATCAGGTACTATGCTGTATTATCTTCTTTCTTTCATTAAGGGTTATATGTTTAGGTAATTTACCTATTTCCAAATAATTTTCTATATCGGCATACCATGGGGTTCTGACAGTAACAACAAACAAATGTTCATCTGGGAAGTGGTCTTCAACTGCTTCCGTGTATGTTGGATTTGGCATTCTTGATAGAAAATCAGCTATAGGGTTCTCTTTTTCAGGTCGATCTTTAATTGTAATGTCGAATTCCTGCAATAAAATCAACCATCTTGTCACTCTTCCATTTGTAATAGGTTTATTTGCTAAAAATTTAATGGCAGAGTGATCAGTATATAGTACTACAGGATACCTAGTTATATAATGTCTAAACTTATTTACAGCATGTACTATAGCTAAAAATTCCTTCTCATTCACAGTACGATTTAATTCAACAGGAGATAGATTTTTTCTAATATAATAGATTGCATATGGTTTTTTATCTTCCTCCTCCCCAAGCACTGCTCCAATTGCTGTGTCTGAGGCTTCAGATGAAATTTGGAATGGAAAATTCCAATTTGGGCCCCTCAGTACTGGGGCTATTGAGACAAGATTTTTCAAATCGTTGAAGGCATTGTCACATTTATCTGTCCAAATAAAATCAACATTTCCAATTAGTGCATATAAAGGTGCATCTATTCGAGAATAATGTTCTATAAATATCCTATAATAACCAGAAAATCCAAGAAAGCTATGTACCTATGTTTATGTGGTAGGTGTGGGTATTAACAAAATTATCTAAATTTTAGCTAGATCCACCTGATTTCCAGCTACTGAAATATAGTGCCCTAAGATAACTCCTTCGGTCATCATCATATGACACTTTTCGTGGCTTAAAAAAAGCCCAATGTCCACACATCTTTGCAAAAACTTTTCTAAATTTTCTAATGCTGACTCAAAATCATCTCTGTAAGGTGTGAATTCATCCATATATACTTCGAGCCCTTCATTTATTAGATCTGAAAAGATTCTAAGAATGGTCCTTTGAAATGTAGCAGGGGCATTGCATAGGACAAAGGGTAAGACTCGGTAGGAAAATGTCCCCCAAGGACAGGGAAAAGTAGTTTTGTCTTGGTCTTCAGGGGCAATCTAGATTTGATTGTACCCACTGAAGCCATTGAGGAAGGAAAATAATTTCTTTCCTGCCAATGTGTCTAATACCTGGTCAATGAAAGGAAGGGGAAAATGGTCTTTCTGGGTTGCCTTGTTAAGTTCATGGTAATCTACACATATTCTCCACTTCCCATTCTTCTTTGGTACCACTACTAATGGAGAGACCCACTTGCTATCAGATATTGGGTAGATGAAATTGACATCCAATAGTTTCTGTAATTCATCTTTCACAATATCCTTATGGTGAGGGTTTAGTCTTCTTTGGGGTTGGCGAATGGGTCTCGCATATTTTTCGGTATAGATGTCATGTGTGAATAATTGGGGGTCAATTCCCTTCATGAATAAATAATCCCATGCAAAGGTTGCTTTGTATTACCATAG
Organism: Pinus albicaulis; assembly: GCA_034641835.2. Taxonomy (NCBI): domain Eukaryota; kingdom Viridiplantae; phylum Streptophyta; class Pinopsida; order Pinales; family Pinaceae; genus Pinus; species Pinus albicaulis. The sequence continues at coordinate 445,707,961 of CM076584.1, forward strand.
TAATTGGACCAGCTTCTCTTCTTGTTCAGCAGTCAGATTTTTGTTAATGTTTAGAGTTTTTCCCGGCTCAATTTCTACAATCTTGCTATTATACACAGAATTAGTGGGTATTACTTGATCAGGAATGTCCTTCAGAGGATCTTCTTATTCTTTATTATCAAATGCTACTTTGATCATGTGACATTGCAGATGGGATCTGATTTGTGGTTTATTAGTAAAACTATTAATGGTATCATCCTCTGTTTGATCTTTAAAATCAAGGGCATCTTCTATAGTTAAAGGTGATCTCATATTTTCCATAAGATATGATACATGTTGTTTCCTTGTTTTTATTATTTATAGGCTTGGTTGGGCTGGCGGATATAAAGCTAAATTCTTGACATAGTTTCCCCTTGTTATTGTCATGTTTCCTTGTCGGCATACAATATAAGCATCGGCAGTTTCCAACCAAGGTATACCTAGGATTAACGGGTGTCCATCTAGTCGGTTCTTTGGATTGATAACCAGGAATTTAGTAGGGTATTCCCAGGAATATACAGATACCATTACATCTTGTAGTGTACCCTCTGGTTTGACTACCGATCGGTAGGCCAATTCCAATAAGGTTTTTGTTGGTTCTAGCGATGTAATGTGAAGTTTTTGATAGGTGGTGGTTGTTACGATATTGATTGTTGCTCCCAGATCAACTAGGGCATTTGGAAACAATTTCCCATTTATTTGCACTTTCACTATAGGATTTCTTGGGTCTTCATATTTTACAGGTGTTTTCATTCCTGATAATAATTCAGATAGAGTACCAACTATTTGGACAATTGGGTTGGTGGTTGTTCTCCTCTTTGGCTTCTTTATGCATAATTACTTAATGGTTTTTGCATGTATAGGGATGTCTTGGATAGCTTGGAGGAGAGGGATTTTTATACACAAATTTTTTAATTCTCCTAGAAGATCAAAATCAGGATGTTCTAATGGGCACGGTATGATAAATCATTTTGGAATGGTGGAGAAGAGGTTGTTACTTGTTGTTGAACCACCTTCTCTTTTTGTAATGTTTTTTCTACAGGTAACGGATCTTCAATATGAACATTTTTGTTTCTCTCTATTTCTACTATACACCCAAACCTTAATTTAAGGTCATTACACTCCCTCAGTTTAGTTTCTAATTCTGGGGGTTCCATTATCTCGACAAACTGAACTGGCCTATTGTTTGGGTTTGGGTTGGGCTGGGCTGGGGGTGTGTATAGGGAGCCAGCAGTGTAGGTTGAGAGAGGGGAATTGTTCTAGCTATCTGATTTATAGGTCTTTGCCAGTTTGACTTTCGGACCTGACTCTGCGAAGTAGAAGGGGACCATTGTGTTGGATAAACATTTTTTTTCCAAAACGGTGGGCAGAAAGGAAAATTTGGCCAATTAGTTTGATTTGTTTGATTTGGCCATGATGATGTAGCGAATGGCTGTTGTGACCAATTGGGGAATGGTGGTTGATTTTTCCACATTCCATTATATTGCTGAGCATTGTATTGAGGAGGCTGAGAAGAAGAAAATGGATCATTTGGCATACCTGATTGTGGTGGCTGCCATTGTCGGTGCTGATTAAGTAGGCATACCACTTTTGATTCTTCTTCTACCTCCTTATAAACTGCTTTTCGGCCAGGAAGTGAGGGACATCCTTCTGTGGGGTGATCTTTCATGCAAATGGCACAAACTTTGATTACATCCAGCGGGAACTCTTTATGGCTGTGTTTCTTCCTGCATCTAAGACAGAATACTGCCAAATTTTGCTCTGCTTCTGCTTTCTTTTGTTTGGCTTGCATAATGTCGAACTGTGTTGTTAGAGTCCCTAGTATATCTGTTTTAAAATCTTCTAGCAGGTTTCCAATCTCTGCACGAGTTACACCTTCATTGGAGGTCATATTGTCCCTTGTAATCATGTTACGTTCTGCTGATTTTAGCCTTGTGTTGCCCCTCGAACTCCTGATACACAAATCAATGATGTTAGCATAGTTTTCTTGATATATATCACCTTTTCCCATAATATTTAATGTTTCAACCCATTGATCTTTAATTCCCCTAATTAATTTAGTTTTCAGCACATTATTAGGTAAGGGTAAGGATGCATAAGGAGATATCTGAAGATTGTATTGAAACCGTTCCACATATTCTTCCAAGGTTTCATTTGGTTTTGCTGTCATTTGGAATATTTCGTCTTTTAGTTCCCAAGACCTGCAATAATCTTGATATTTCTTTAAAAACGCAGCTTTCATCTTATCCCAATCAGTTATGACACCCCCACCTAACCCCATAAACCATTGTAAGGCTGCTCCTTTTAATGTGGAAGGAAATAGTTTTAATTTTTGGGGTTCAGTGGTATATTCATACCGCCTGCATAACACATCGAATTCGAATAGAAATGCATCTAGATATTCTGATGCTAAGCCATGAAATGTGGGAATATGTTGAAGGGGAATGGCTTTTGTAGGTTCATTAACTGCAATATCTTCTATAGGATATTGCAGTGTAGAGGTTTGCTGGGGGGTTTGCTAGTTCTGGTTTTGGTTCTGGGCCATTTGGTCAAAGATGTGACAATATCCTTCTGGGATCTCAAGGGAATTCCTAGGCTGACTGGAAGGAGTAGGAATGGCCTTGACAGAACTTCCCTAGTCTGGAAAAATAAGTATTCCTTGCTGACCTACTGTTTGAGGTGATTCGGGACCTTGCTTTTGAACGAGTTTAACAGCACTTCCCTTATCTGGACTGCTTACTATTTGAACTATTTCAAGAGGATATTTTGGTTCTTCTGCTTCTCCTATTTCCCCTTCTCCTTCACGGATATTACTAGATTTCCCTTCTTGTGGGGAAATTAGGCAGGGATTCTCAATTTCTTGGGAATCTTGCTCAATTCCTGCTGTTTGACTATGTATCTCAGCAAAGGCTTCAGATGGTGACTTTTTGGCCTGAAGGGAACTAGTAGGATGTTTAGATATAACTTTCCTAGGTCCTACTGATCGCTAAGATTCAGTCTTTTTAAGGATTTCGTCAATAAAATTTGTTCGCCCAAGGGTCACCAGTCCGTTAGGTTTTTCAGGTTTAGGAGGAATTTTGTTTTTCTTAGCTGGTTTATTCATTCAAGAAAACAAGCCTTCATTCCTACCTAAAGAGAGAAGCTTACCTAATTCTGCTGTGAAGCAGGCTGTGAGCAAGTATGTTCCTTGCCCGGTGCGTAGGTTCTTACCTTCCGTCTTTAATACCCAATTCTTCGCGAGCAGAAGAAAATCAATTGTGCATCACTCCTTCGAAATGGAATACACTCTCCCCGACAATGGTGCCAAAATGTTGAGGCATAAAAGGTATCTTTTAAACACCTAATTATCCTACATTAATTATCAATCTGGGAGCGAATTTTTATTCCAAGAGTGTAATCTGTCTGAGACTGCAATTAACTAAGAGTAATGCTATGAAAGATGTAGTACAGTATTCTAGATACAAGAGTAAATGGATGCTTGTAAAGAAATCTAATTACAGGAACATGAATGAAAATACTCTGAAATATTAACTACTCACTCTGCAAAACATCAATCAACGATACGGTAACAATAGCTCATTCCCTTAGAAATAAATGCAACTGAGATCACACTAAGACAAGGAAATCAATCTGGGAAATTAGAAGCAGTAACCAATGTCCTCTATAGTTGATGGTACTGTTCTTTAAGAAATCAAAATGAAATCGAACTTGAACTACTTGCTGATGAAAATAAAGAACTTCTTCTAATAACAAGAGTTGGAAATAAATAGCAAATCGTAATTCCTATTTGTACACAACAACTATAAACAATCTCTCTGTGAATCTAAACCTACAAATCAGGAATGAACAATAAACATGAATGGAACATCAAACATTAATTGAACAACAAATATAAACTTAATGCAATCAGGCAACGAATCTTCTTAATACTTCAACCCTGTCGACAGCCAACACTATGAAACAGTCAATCAGAATGAACCATAAACCAATGGAACAACAACCAGAATTAAGTATAGAACACCAAAGCTTTTATAAAAGATAGCAAGATGAATAAGACAGTAAATACGATTCTTGCTAAGATAGAATGGCAGTGCAATTCATTAAATCTCACAGCAAATACGAATTCAATTCAACAGCAATAAAGCAACTCTGTAATGAATCTAAATGCAATTATCACATGATAGTAAGCGAAGGATAGAAATACAAACAGTAGAGTAATTCCACCAGGGCGAGGCCCTTTGCACCAGTGAAACATAGTTGGGTTACTTCAGAACTTGAAAGATGAAATGAAATGTGCCTTTATATTAATCAAGCATAGAGTATTACAGATATTTCCCTCTAAAGCCAAGAGTCAAGAAAACGTAATATTACAAAAGAAATGTTTTGAATCCAAGGATATCCCCTAATCACTAAAGGCGTTGCCTCATATAACAGACTCTGACGGAAAAGACAAGGAATAAGATGAGGTTTGAACAATGATCCCTCAGGATCTAAGGATCCTAAGGGATTCACTTGTCACATGATTTACTTTGACTGAAGCCGAGTTGTCCCCTGCCTTTTCTTAGCAACGCGTTCGGATTTCCTCATCCTTGGCAGGATTTGGTCTAACGCTGGAGGAACAGTAGTTGCATTTATCTCAGCCTCACCTCTGATAAAGCTTTTCACCTTGCCTAATTCCTGTTTTTAGCAATAAAAAGAAATTCTTAGTCATCTTTTTACAATAAAAATAAATCTTTACAATTCTACCATGATTCTTGTAACAAATCATCTTTCTAGGGTAAAAATAATTATGTTTAAAGTAAAAGAATGAGAAAACACATAGTGAATTCATACCTTTTCCACTGCTCAACAACATCCATGGACTATTTCAGAAGGTGGATTGAGGCGGTACCATGATGCCAAATAAACACTCAAGAGGTAATAAATTTCATTAATAAACACATTGTGACCAGGTTCGGCATTCCAACCTCTCTCATTTTTTATAACGCTACATAGTTTTTATCAGTAAGACTATATTATTTCACTCTTGAAAATGGTATCGGTTTGAAACATTCTGCCAACTATTACCCTCAACGTAATGGGCTAGCCAAGTCGACCAATAAGAACCTAATTTGTATCATCAAGAAGACTTTCATATCCCAACAACAAAATTTCCACAATGCCCTCAACAATTCCCTGTGGTTTTACCTAGTCACACCCAAACCTTCTCTTGGGACCTCTCCCTTCTTCCCAATCTATAGAAAAGAAGCCATCCTACCTACTAATGTTTCTGTGACTACCCTCCAATTATCTCAAGAATCACATGGCACCCCTTGCCCCATCTTGCAGTCCCACGTTGACTCCCTGCTTAAGCGAGAGGAGGAAAGACTAAAGGCTAAGGAGAAATTTTCCATTCACCAAAGCTGAATCCAAATATGGTTTGACAAAAATTCCATTGGGAACAACAGGTTTGAATTCGTCGACCTAGTCCTAAAATGGTACAAGACCCATTAGGAGAAGGGGAAGAATACTATGTTCCAAGGCTTGTGGATGGGACAATTCCAGATTAAAGAAAATATTGGCCAATACATGTATAAGATGCAAGCCTTGGGAGGGAGGGTTGGGACTCTCCCAGTAAATGACCATGACCTCAAACACTACTTCACTCGATGACCCTTGGGTAGTTTCCACACCCTGTATCATAATTTTTTCATTTTCTTTCCCATCTATTTTTTTATGTTCCCTACATATCCCGCATGTTTTGTTTTCCATTTATGAGTTCTGAATTTGGTTATTTTCGCGTTTTGTTCAATAAGGAAATTGTCTTAAGCAGGTTTTTAGGAATTTCTCCCTCCAATGCCTTAGCTCTGAAGGTTGATGCAATTGTTACTCAACCAACAAACTATGCCTAGATCTACGCCTACAACAAATAGATACTAAAACCTCTTGGCATAAGTAGGATTTTGAATACCGTTGTGTGGGGAACTCAGCTGAATCAATATATCCTCGTGTGAGCATCCAACCCTATGCGCTAGCTTGAAATTGTTGTTGAAAATGAATAGCTGATACAGGAAACTCAATGACGAGGAAAGAGCTAATTTCCACCAACGAAAATGTTTTTGGGAAAACCTCAAAGTGTCTCAATAAAGGGCCAGAAACAACCTCTCTTGTAAGTAAAATAAGTTGGGATCCCCCATCCTCCCACACAATAATTTCCACAAAGAATAAGTTCCATGAGCAGATACGAATAAGTTTTATAAGCACATAAGCAAATAAGGGTAAAGGATTGAGAAAGGCTTCCTGTGCAGAGAGGTGATACAATGACTCCACCGGGGTACTATCCAGACTTGCTGGTAGAAGAGCAAAATTTGTGATTTTTTGGTAGTGACTCCGCCCAGGAACTACTTAGGCTCACTGGCAGCAGAGCAACAAAAGAGGAAAAAAATTATACCACACTCTATAAAGCTCACGTTGTTACTCATACCCCCTTGTCGAGTGGTTGGGATGTTAAACATGGAGTGTATCAATCTGATTCAATGTAGCTAGGGTAAGACAATCCACGAAGATTGAAGAGAAGGCTAGTGGTACCCGCAAGGGCAGAAGGAAAACATGCTAAGAGGCCCCCCACCATGGAAAATTTTAGGGGCGAATTTTAGCCCAAAGGCGAAATTTAATGGGTTTTAGATTTTAGAGGGGCGAATTTTTTATATAAAACCTCTTTTGTAAAGTTTTGTATAATTAGCCCCAAAATTATTTTAAAAATAAATAATTATTATGCTTTAGCCCAAAAATAGAAAAGCGCATAAAACATAAAATGGTGGATTCGCCTCCGCATTAACGGGTCTGGATAGTTTTGGTTGGTATTCGCCCCAATTTTTTAGGCTGGAGGGTTTTGGAACTGCTTTCGCCCCCAATATCCAGTATGGCTGCAAGGTAAAGCTTGCATCTGGACTAGATTCGATAATGGATTCTTTTTTTGGGTCTGGATAAGAGGCGTCTGGTGAATAGGGCTGCTCGGGCTGCGTTATTTTTTAGGTGCCTGGTCATATGGGTGGAATTTTTCAAACCCAACATGGAATGTCATTGTTGCTGCTCTTGCCCCTGGTTTGCCCCTGGTTGGCCCTATTTGTCTTGGCCCATGGTTCCTGGATCTTACTTTCCTCCTCCTCCTACCGGATAGGGGCCTGGATCATGGGTTTCAAGACCCTGGGCTGCCACCGCTACCACCGCTACTTCTAATAACTCCGCTGCTGCGGATTCTGGTTCTTCTATTCTAATTCAGACATGGTGTGAAGACAGTAGCGGTGTTGAAAGTTAGATCTTACCCTTTATAATTTTTACTGCTTGTAATAACCTCGCTGCTAAAGATTGTGGTTCTCCTACTCTGATTCAGGAATGGTGTGAAGACAGTAACGGGTTTGAAGTTTATAAATTTTTCTTGTTACATCCTATTGAAACAGTGTATTTTAATTTTCATTTATATATTCTTTGCCTTGGTCAACTAAAGTTTCCTTTTTCCTTTTGTCTATCCAAATGCAAATGATGGTGTTTTCTAGTTGGAAGGTTTAATCGCTTTCTCTTTTGCCCTTGACTTCATCTTCTCTTTTGCTTTTATGTTGCAACTCACAACTTACCTCACCTCATCGCAATTTCTTCAGAGGACATGTACCTATCATTTAATGTAAATTCCTATGATATATGTACTTGTAGATATAATCAATTTTTTTTACAGTAATGGCAGGAATCGATTTTGGATACCACTAGATCAAACACAGAATGTAAGCATTGTAGAGCTAATTTTAGTATGGTCACTATAATTTTATTTTCAGATTGGTAACAACATTTTGGGTATGTTTTGCCTTCGGAATTTACCACAGGTAGCCTAGTTGGTTTGATTCCTAGGACATTTTTGTGAGGGCTGTAGCCGTGAATCACTGAAGCGACACGTCTCAGCTTTAAAATTGGTTTTCTTTTTATAGAAAAGACATAATAGAAGAACTGGGAATCATTGAAATACATTAGAGTAGTGAAAAAGACTGATGTCTACTCGTATAGTTACTCTAATTACATAGATCATGGTAATGGTTGTGGTGATATTAGTTTTTTTGCTTTTCCTTGGAATTGGAATTCTAGTTTCAATTCTTCTGTGTATTGTGGGCAAAGCACTCAGGAGAGGTCTGAATGCTAGGAGGCCTGCAGAGAGAGGGGTTGCTTCTTCTTCCTCTGTCAGTGGGAATGGTGGAGGTATGTCTCAGGAGGAGGTGCAGAAGCTGCCTTGCTTTGAATATAAACATCGAGGTATGTATATTGTGTTAGATGGAATACTTTGCAAAGATGATGATAGTGCTAGGAATATGAATTGCCTGGATAGGATTGAGAATGGATTGTGGGTGGATAAATTTGATTTCTCAGAGTGTGTTGTTTGCTTGGATGGATTTCATAGGGGTGAGAAATGCAGGATCTTTCCTGTTTGTAGGCATACTTTTCATGCAAAGTGTGTGGATTCATGGTTTTATAAGAATCCCTTGTGTCCCATTTGTAGGGCTAGGGCTGAGCGGCATGGCAAGGGAGGAGAGAAATTGGGGTTGGAGAATGTGATAGACTTGACTAGAGTTGGGGATTGTGAGATTGTTAGTGGACCTATGGATATTGCTATTGGAGTTTCACTGCAAGGAGGGGTAAGAGGGGTAAGAGGAGGATGGGAGTCTACTTTTCATCATATGTCTGAGATGTCTAATTTGGTGTCCAATCCACCACCATCACCAAGGTCTCCTCCAATTCATGAATTTGAGTTCAATCTGATGTCAACTCCATCATTTCCATTGTGGCTGCAGCACAGACCTAATGACGATGGCAGCAACAGTTATGTTGGTGTGAGGGGTATTGATGTTTTGAGCACTAGTCAGACCCAGAGCCAAGATCAGAATCATTATTCGTGCAATTTGATATCAAGTCCAATACAATCTTGCAGACCTGATGGTGATGATGATGTTGATGATACGAGGGGTATTGGTGTTTTAAGCCCTTGCCAGAACTAGAGCCAGAATCAGAATCGGAGTTCATGTGATTCTGTTTCAATTCCAATGCCATCGTGCAACCCTCCTTGTGATGATGGTGTGAGGGCTACTGGCCTTTCAATCACTGGCGAAAGCCAGTATCAGAATCAGATTGTGTGCAACTTGACATTGACTACGATGTCACATTGCAGATCTCGTGATGATCAGGATGTGAGAATCACAGGTGTTCCATGCCCTAATGAAAGTTGAAGCCAGATCCAAACTCTGAATCAGGATGCTCCAGCATGACCATAAATTGTGTTTTGCTGCAATAGTGAAGTTGTTATGGTGGATGCCAAACAGGGGAAAGGTATTGATGCTCCTTTTCATTTGGGTTGAATTTAAATATCTAAATTTTGTGTATGTAGACATCTATATCTGACTAGTGCAATACCTGGGAGATTAGAATTCAGATTCGAGCATCAATGACTATTGCAGGGCTACTATCATAAAATTGTCTCTTATTTCAAAAAAAATGCCAGCTATTGTTGATTCTCTTTCTATTTACAATTTTAAGGCAGCGTTTTCCACATAAAAGAAGAAAACACTTCCTTTTTTAAAAGGGTTTTAATGGTTAAGGTACTAGTATTCTGAGCCTATAACTTATAATATATGGGTTTACTTCTTGCACTTTGATATTTGCAATTTTTAACTGTATTTGAAGCTTAAGGTTACTAGTACATTTCCAAGTGATTGTTTATCAACTTAATCACTCCTCATTGAATGCCAAACCATTTGAAAATAAAATGATGTGAGAATTACAACAAGTTTGCAAACCTGCAAAAGCAATTTCATGATTTATGGAAGAATGGGAAGACTTATGAATCGGATTAAGTGGAGGTGTTACCTACCATAATGCACGGTGTCTTGGTTCAAAGATGATACTTAGAAGAAAGGTGTGGAGTACTGAAAAGGTATGTTTTTGATGATTATTTCAGTGGCTTTTTAGTAGAATTTGTAAACCTTTTTGTCTCATGAATTTGGAAAGTAATAAGGAATTATAATAAAACATGTGGAAATTGATATGCAAGACTTAACCACTAATAATGGTTATTTTCTGAACAGGAAAAGGAAAAAATGAGGAATTGCCGCTCCAAAGGAAGAGACAAAGTCGAGATAACTGCTGTCCCTCTGAAGGTGAACCGAATGCAACCAAGGCTAAATAGATTACGGCAAATCGGCTCGGAAAAGAAGGAGAAGACACCAGCTCGGCGCCAAAGAAAGGAAAGGATGAAGAATTAACAGTTTGGCGAATCCCTCAGGATCTTCGATCCTGAGGGATCGCTGCTTTATTTATCATGTTACTTGGACATCTCCGCCGTCGCCTTTATATAAAGGGACAGCACTGTTAGCTTGATATAGAGGATATGATTTTATGTAATTTTCTGTAAAACATCAGCTTTGATTATTAAGTCTCGTTGAGAACTGGTTCAATGTATTTTTGACCGATGCACTAATAAAAGCTTGGTGATTATTTCATCTCTGCATCTGGATTAACTTAAAGCAGTGTATCCTTGGAGGCTAAGGGCCCGGCCCCGGAGGACACTTGCTTTTGTACCATTACGACTTGACTCCTGTGTGGTTTGTTTATCAGTGTTATTTGGTAATTTTATATGCTTTGTAAAGTTCATATTACATGCTCTGTTAAAGATTGAATCATTGAGGTTTTTACAGACAGAATCGTGTGTTGACTCCGCATCAAGTTATTAATTCTTTTAAGAGTTAATTGCATGTTCTTATTGTTCTGTTACGGAGCTGTTATACTGAATATTCGTGTCATACATTTGTTGAGGTAGTGTTCTTCATAATCGTTGGATTCAGAAATAATAGTGTTCTATTTGGAAGCACAGTCGTATTTCCGTTGATTCAGATTGTTATTCCAGTGTGTTGTGCGCGTTTCTGATTTATCAGTACTGTTCCATAATTCATTAATAGTTATTGCTGTTCCATTAGCGTGATTTGTGTGAATTTCCTTTAGAGTGAAAGAATGTTATTTGATTGCAAAGAGTGCATTTGAGTTAATAGATTAAGTTTGGTTACAACCCGCGGGACTTAGTTATTTCAATTGCTGTTCCATTTTAGATTTGCTGTTCCATTCCAGAATTGCTGTTCAATCTTTTATTTGCTGTTCCATTTACTCGCATTTGTTGTTTTGGCGTGAGAGATGATCTAAGGCTGTAGTGAGCATTGGCAGTCACTGTCTAGCTCCCAGGCTCGTGGTCTATGCTCTAAATTCCTTTCCATCAGTTTCCGAAGGGATGGGTTATCACTGCCGAACCCTTGACTGATAAGTTGTTGAGTTTTCTGAGTGTGTGATTTATTCTTTGAAGTAATTTAGTTACAGAAAAGCATCCGTTTACTCTTGTATTTCTTAAGCACTATACTACTAGCATTACTCTGACAAATGATAGCCTCAGATTGAGTCACTCTTTGTAATAACAAAACGCTCCCGGATTGACATATTAATGTGAGGTAATTAGAGGTGAAAGAGACCCTTTTTATAGCTCCACATTTTGGCACCGTTGCCGGGGAAAGAGTGTAGCCATTTGTCTTTTTCAGAGTAGTGTACGAGCCTGCTAGGGAGGAGTTGGATCCTAAAAACGGAAGGTAAGAACCTACGTGCGGAGCATGTAAAAACCCTGCTCCACTATCCGCTTTCCTAACATATTTGTTTTTGCTTTGTTTGAATAAAAGTTGGTAGTTCATTTTTGAGTGCATGACTAAGCAGAAAAGACCAGAAAAGAATATCAAACCCCCATCCAAGCCTGAAAAAGCTAAGGGGCCGGTGACCCTTGGCCGAACGACCTTCATAGACGAAATCTATAAGAAAACAGAATCTCAGCCATCAGTAGGCCTCAAGAAAAACATTTCTAAACCGCCTACTAGTTCCCTTCAGGCCACAGGGTCACCATCTGTAGCCTGTGATGAGGTGCATAGTCAAACTGAGGAGCAGGAATTTCAAGAAATTGAAAATTCTACTCCAGAACTATTGCAGGAAGGGAATTCCAACAACTTTTGTGAAGGAGAAGGAGAAACAGGGGAAACCAAGGAACCAAAATCCCCTATTGAAACAAATCAGCCATTAGATAGCCCAGATAAGGGGAGTGCTGCGAAAATCATTGTCGAAGGAACCCAATCTTCAGGTCTTCTCATTATTCCAGATAAAGGAAGCGCTATTAAAAAGATCCCTGTCAAAACAGTCCCCACTCAACCTAGGAATACCCTCCTAGATATCCCAGAAGGTTATTGGCATATATTCGATCCCATGGCTCAAAACCAACCAAATGCTCAAAACCAACCAAATACTCAAACCTCTACATTACAATATCCTATAGTGGATTCTGCAGCAAATGCACCCATGAAAGCTATCCCTCTTCAGCATATCCCTACATTTCACGGACTCACATCAGAAGATCCGGATGCATTCTTATTCGAATTCAATGTGTTATGTAGGGGGTACGATTACACCACTGATCCCCAAAAATTGAAATTATTCCCCTCTACATTAAAAGGGGCTGCTTTAAGATGGTTTATGGGGCTAGGTGGCGGGGTTATCAACAATTGGGATCAAATGAAAGAATCCTTCTTAAAAAAATATCAGGATTATTGTAGGTCTAGAGAATTAAAGGACGAAATATTTCAAATGACAGCTAGACCGAATGAAACATTAGAGGAGTATGTGGAACGTTTTCAGTACAATCTACAAAGATCTCCTTATGCATCACTACCTTTACCTCATAATGTGTTAAAAACTGCATTAATAAGGGGTATGAAGGAACAATGGATTGAAACATTAAACATTATGGGAAAAGGGGATATTTATCAAGAGAGTTTTGCTGACATTATTGATTTTTGTATCAGGAGTTCGAGAGGCAGCACACGAATAAAACCGAAAGAATGCGATCGGTTTGCAAGAGATAACAAAGTATTAGCAGAAGGAGTAACACGTGCAGAAATTGGAAATTTATTAGAAAATTTTAAAACTGATATTATGGGGACACTAACTACACAACTTGATATTGTGCAGGCTAAACAGAAGCAGTTGGAGGCAGAACAGAATTTGGCAATCTTCTGCCCCCGATGCAGAAAAAAACATAGCCACAAGGAGTGTCCACTGGATAAAGTCCAAACATGTGCCATCTGTACAAAAGATCACCTTACGGAGAGCTGCCCCTCACTTCCTGGATTGAAAGCAGTATATAAGGAAGCAGAAGAAGAACCGGAATCGGTGAATTCAATCAACCAGCGCCGCCCGTGGCAGCCAAGACAACCTGGTATGTTTCCGGACCCAACCTCTTTCTTTCAAAACCCACAGTATAATGCTCAACAATATGGTATGTGGCAAAATCAATCTCAACCCCCATTTACAAACTGGTCACCACAATCGTTTCCTTCTTCAAATCCATGGCTAAATCAAACAAACCAAACTGGTTGGCTGAATTTTCCTTACACTCCACCATATTGGCAAAATGGCCCATATCCTTCACAATGGACTCCCTCTACTTCACAAAGTTCACCCTGGCAGACAAGCTGGCAAAGACCGATGTACCACCCAGCTGGAACTATTGCGCTCCCTCAACCTACTCTGCCAGCCTTACAACAAAATCCCCAGTCTAACCTGAGACCGCAACTCCCAGCCCAACCCGATCCCAATCCAAACAACAGACAGGTCCAATCTATTCAAATCATAGAATCACCAGAAATAGGACCCGACCTGAGGGAGTGCAATGACCTTCAGTTAAGATCTGGACGTATAATTGAAACTGAGGGAGATAAAACAGTTCATATTGAAGATCAGGTACCCAGAGAACATCAGTCACAACAAGAGGATGTAAATAAGCAACAAACCCATAATCAAGCAACCACATCCTCTCCTCCATTCCCAAAACGATTAGCCATACCTCGACCCATACAATATCCTGCCTTTGACATTCTCGGAGAATTACAAAATCTGTACATAAAAATTCCATTCCTCCAAGCCATTCAAGACATTCCCATATACGCAAAAACTATCAAAGAATTGTGCATAAAGAAACCAAGGAGGAATATAAAAAATAATCCAAGAGTCCAAGTAGTTGGTACTTTATCTGACCTATTGTCTGGGAGAGAAACACCCCTCAAATATGAAGACCCCAGGAATCCAATTATAGCTGTTCAAATTTATGGTCAGACCCTGTCTAATGCCTTAGTTGATCTAGGGGCTGCAATTAATATTTTAACAACCACAACTTGCCAAAAGCTCGGCATTACATATGTAGAACCCACCTCTACTCTGTTAGAATTGGCTGACCGATCTGTGGTTAGACCAGAGGGCACTCTACATGATGTCATGGTCTCCGTAGAATCCTGGGAGTATCCAACCGATTTCCTGATAATTAATCCAAAAACCCGACTTGATGGACATCCGCTAATTTTAGGTAGACCTTGGCTCGCTACTACCGAATGCCTGGGCTTTGTCGGCGGAAGCACGGGCACTGTAACCGGAAGGACCGAATAGCAGGAGTTTGATTTATCCTCCGGCGCGACCAGTGTCTGATAATCCGGCTATCCTTTCTGTGTATCAGCACATACATTAACATCGGATCTTCCATTACAACTATACAAGAGGCAGCAGTTTCCAAAGACCAAGCAGAGAAAACGATGCCATTAATAATTTCATTCTCAGCCAGACATAGCACACAATGTCACATGATAGAAGGCAGGCATTTGATCGCTGACAGAGGAAAGATCCACTCACAGAAAGATGGCATGACCAAACGATACTGTTATACATTGTAAATACTAAAACATGGCAGAAGTGCAGAGGAAATCTTTAAACATCAATGCTAATCTCACACACAAACGGAAAAACTAGGCTCATCCGTACGGTAACAAAGTATCAAAGAATTTGCATGGGACTACTGATATGAAAGGGCTGATCCCCAATTATGTACACATACATTTATGTAGAAAAAGATGCAGGACATGCGTGGTATAAAAGGGGCTTAATCCTCATACAAGGAATATCGTAAAAAAACTGACTGCTGCCAGAAACTTTTGAATATTAATTTTATCTATATTTACCGATAGTAAATACAGATGCTCTCACTTATTAATTGAGAACAAAAACAGAAAATATGGAGGTGTGTGGATTAGAACATAGGCAAAATTTGGCTTTGAGAAAGATCACTGTCTCATTCACGGAAGCCAAGTGAATGCTTTGGCAGGGGGGGGTCTTCTTTCTGGATGGCTTTAAATAGTTTATTGAGATTGAGTTGCAGACAGGATAAAACTACACCGCCCTTGTGAGGAACATTTGCCTGGATTCCACTGCTTCTCGCAAGTATCTGCCACGTCAAAGGCTTCTCCTTGACTGGATTTAATAATCAGTGGACAGAAGTTTACATGGATGGCTTTACACCATATGGAGATAGTTTTGATAAAGCTTTGAACTTCCTGAAAAAGTCTCCAGCACGATGCTTACAGGGCACCTTCATTCCACGAAAAATGTTTTCTTGATGGTGTGGGGACACTCACGGACACTATGTTCCCAGTAGGCGGCATTGAGGTGAACTTGACAGAATAAATTTTTTTTGCTCATTCCACTCCCTCACCCTTAAACAGTGCGACCTCTTGGATTCTGATTCACCTCAGTGATTTATAGAGCATTATTACTTTATTCTTGCTCCTTTATATACACTAATGATAACGTTGATTTCTTTGAATAGAAAAATGTGACGAGTGCTGAGGATCTAAAAACATCCCATTTGATCCTTGAGACCAAAGGCGGGACCTACGTTCCGGACTCATCGGTCACCTCGAATGCGGCCAGCAAGCGAGTCCTTGGGGGAGGGATAAAAAACCATATGCTATCTATTATGGTAAAATTTGTCCCTGAGATTAAATTACAACGTTGCGAAAAAGAATTCCTGGTACAGCAATACATGCGTAAATAGAAATTTAGACATTATATTACGAGCTATCCTGTTATCTTATATCTGGAACCATTATATTACTTAAAATATTTGTAAACAAGCACATGTAAATGCCGAATAACTAGGTAAGATTTAATCTTATTGCGGGGTCGACATCACAATCAGGGGCACGCTTTGGCAAGAAAACCATATGTTGTGGAGATTTTCTTTCGAGAATACCAAATCTGACGATGCTGACTGATTGAGAATCAATTTCCGGATGAGCACTTGTTTTTTGTTGCGGGTCCAAACACCCACTGGTATCTTGATGTTGCCTTCCCCTCGTAGTAGGTAAATTGCAAAACATTTGCTCATGAGCGCAAACGGTGTCGGAAAAGTTCACGGTTGTCTCAAAATAGTTGGGGAGCTGTTGTTTTCCTGAGGGCTTGGAACTGTGCATATCGAAGTGATGCTCATTGAAGATGAAAATCTTTGACATCCTAAAAAACATGTCCACCGAAGATAGACCGTGTGGGGGGAGCATGGTAGGCGCGGAAGCTGGACATAAAGTATTGCGGACGGATATTTGCGGCCCCTACGATCTTCCGAATGCGAAAGGATTTGTCCAAGCACCGCCAGCCTTCCGTCGCGCGAGACGACACGGTCGGCCGGTGAAGGATGCCTTTGAAACACGGTTCGGTCCTTGAACCATTCGGCGATGGGCTCTTGATTTGATTGGACCATCAACCCTCATCCGTCGACTTGCTGCTCTTTGGTGGCATGAGAATATGTCACCAAATGGGTTGAAAGCGAGAAGCATTTCGAGAGCCACGGAGGACTGCAATGTCTGATTTCTGTTCCATCTGTTTTTAGTTGTAACTGCTATGAAAGCTCATTACAGAGGA
The DNA here is from genome assembly GCA_034641835.2 of Pinus albicaulis. Lineage (NCBI taxonomy): Eukaryota > Viridiplantae > Streptophyta > Pinopsida > Pinales > Pinaceae > Pinus > Pinus albicaulis. The sequence goes on from CM076584.1 coordinate 445,724,812, forward strand.
TGGAGGACCACAATTTGTTGAGCATAAATTCATTTTTAACACTCGACAGGTATCACGTCGGCCATAAAATGTTCTCCTGTCACTTACGAGCCGAATGGGCGGTCAAAGAAAGTAACGATAAAGATAATAAAATCAATCCTAACGAAAACCATTGCGTCACATAGGCGTGATTGGGCACGGACTGCAGGCACTGCAGGCCTGTAGAACCACATCGGAGAGGCACCACGGGTGCCTCACATATCAATTAGTGTTTGGAAAACAACCCATTTTTCATGGAATTCTAGTCCAAACATTACGGACGACACGGAAGTTGGCCTAGGTCTGGCCGAGGGCACAAATCAATCGACTCACAGTAGAGATCGGTGAATTAGAACAAGGTGGGCTCTCTTGCTACAAATACGAACGGTAACTGTGACAGCCAAAACAAATGGCATGATCACGTTCATCGAAAACAAAGTCTTTCGGGGAGGGGGCGGAAGCTCGACATAGGCTTTCTCGGTTTCGGGACTTGCTGGAAAACTTAGGACTCGATGGTTGGGACCATACGAAATCCGGAGAAGGTCGCAAACAACGGAACCCTTACTCTAATTTACCATTGGCGGTTGGATATGCATTCAAAGTGAATGGCCACCGAGTCCGTCTTCCTCACACGGAACACCTGTTCGGGAACTTTCCCTCACACAGCCACATGCCGTATATTCATATGGAGATCTTAGAGATAAAGACACACCTTCCCCACCAATTCACAAGGCCCATTTTTTGCAATGCAGGTTACAAGTCTGTTGGAGTGATTTGTACAGGCCATGGTATTTTAAATACTTTCTGTCATTTTTGTTCTTTCACAAGTTTATTTTTTACCTCAAAAAATAAGATTCCCAGTCTTTGAGCATTTTTTGTTAAATGGCTGTCTTTTTCTAAAAATGTTTTTACATCGGACTCTGTCACTCTTTTTCAAAGAACTGGCATTGTCATGTCATCTTTGGTTATTATCGCCTTTCTTCTGCAAGAAGAACGATCTTCTTTTATTACCTGTTGTTCCCTTTCAAGAATGAAAGATTTGGCGCTTGTAGATGATTTTCACGCCTTTCCAAAAATAAATCGTAAGATTGTATTTACGCCTTTTCATCGAACGTTACTTTTCCAAAGGAACACCACTGTTACTTTTGTTCTTGTAAAGCGCCTTTTACCTTTCGCCAACTAAATTGATGTGATGTTGTCTGTTCTCTTCTCATCTTTAAGAAAATAAGAGCAATTGTAATGAAATATAAACGTATATACCTAAACGTAAACCATAAACGTACAGGTCTGTAAAGTTCATTGCGTATGGCAACTAGTTAATGTTGTTTCATTTCCGCAAACTTGCGTTAATATACGAATATTCACCATCTCATCTTTATCATGTCGTAAGCCCTTTAACCTTTGATTAATAGAATAAGAGCAAGTAGTTTCAGACTTCATTAAGTGATAACTTTCCATTCCACCAGAGCGTTAACTGTCTCGTAGCAGAAAGGTCATAAAAAATAAAATATAAATGATATAGAAAATAGTAAACAAGAGGGAGTAAACAATGCGATAGAATTTCACTCATATTTCAGCTCTTGCTGTCATGACTATATTGTTTAGCAGATTCTTGACAAAATGTCATACTGTAGATAGTATCCAGCAACAATAATCAACTTTGGAACAGAGCCCCATATCACACGTTTCCGCCTGCTGCTGTTTCCCCGCGAATTTTATTGCAGAATCATCAAGCCGCATAATGTATTCATACTGACATAACAACACTCCGAAGTATACAATAAAGGACGGCGGTTCCGAGAGAAAACAACTCACAAGGTTATGGACACCGTCACAGCGAGTACTAATGGTATTGAAGTCACTTTTACAATTAACAAAGATACTAATACTCTTTGTTTTCAGTATCCTAGGAACTAATCATATGTTATTTCCCGATTTATATCAAAGAAATATCACACACAATGTCCTGCAACTGAAGCACCATGACCACTGAGATTTGGTACGATACATACCTACCTATCACCAGTATCAACACAAAGATCCTCTTATATAACACATCAATTCTCCGCCTTCATTTTAATTGTCCTTTTTAACATAGCAGAATTCCATATGCCGTTTCCTTTTCCGACTCTGTCATGTATCGGAGACAGCCTTTATTTGCCTAAATGGGACAATGCCCATCACATTGTGGGGGAGTTAATCTCATCATTCCCCGAAATACGTGTCAACTCACCATTCTGGAAAAATAGGTACGACGGTCAGTATGGTTTGTTCAGATACATTTATTTTTACAAATGTTTTCTCAGACTGATAGATATCATGTTTTTGAACCTACATTATCAACGCCCCTCTCGCTCTTAAGCTTCAACAAAATCCTAGAAGGTTGCCCATTTAGAATCCAAGTGAAACCATGGGAGGAAGGGCAATTCCAAGCGAGTCAAAGAAGCTGATCAGATCTCTGCCGGCTGCCATGTCGAGAGATCGGGAAAGAGCAGGATGGTTGAATTATTTCAATCGCCCGCGGTGAGGCCTGTCGGAAGTAGCGATGGAATTTTCGGCGTGTTCTCGCAGGATACCGTCCTACGTATAAGAAGTGGATGTTTTAGACCATGACATAATTGCAGAAGTTTCGCATCGTCCTGGCCTAGAAGTACCTACCAAGATGGACATTGAAAAAGGAACGATTACGTGGTTGGTCATGGAAAGTTTCTGAAGATCGGCAGTTTAGCTTTGGACAACATGAGGGGAGCTCGCTGCACAACCTCAGAGTAATCCTGATCTAGTTAGGAGAACAGTGTGGCTACATCACTCCGCGAAGGAAGGGAAGACGGGTAAGACCACTTAATATCTTTGAACTTTTAGTCGTTTTTGTGCCGTAAATGCTCGTAAATTCACTCGCACTCGAACTCATTACTCACGAGGTGCGTATACAAGAAAAGGCAGAAGACATGTGAGTCACTAGTCGGGCCTGATAAGGACACAACACGCTCATGGTCTCACCTAGCAGCAGAGCAAGGGAAGGAGTCGCTGTAATGATTAGGATTGAGCGCCATCCCCAAAACGAAACATCCTACAAGCACACTGTGAATCGGAAAACGCAGAGACATGCCTGTGCATCGTAATAAACTGTGGATAGTACCAAGAATCTGGGCAGCTCTGCCAAAGATACTATCGATCCTGAATCTTGAGCAACCGCAGGAACCTGGGAAACGTCTCATAGTTCTGATGAGAGTGAAAGTAGATGAAGTCTTTTGATAATCAAATTTCTAAGTAGGTCGGGATACGAGGGAAGTATGGGAAAAGCTCCAGAAAGGCATGGGCCTAACCAGTAATTGAGGACGAGCAACTGAAGAAGAAGTACCGAGCATTCGAGAAATTAAATAAAGGCAGAATGGAATGAGGAGGAAGAAAAGGAAGAAAGAAGATACTTCCATTACAAGACCTACTGGAGATGACTGGGCCGTAGCTTCTTACCAACAGGTAGTATGTCCAACCTTCTGGGCCTTATGGACCCCACGCATAAACCCCAAGAGCGAAAAACATGTTCTGTCACAGAAGAGGAGGTGGAATATCGTAACTAAACAACCTGCCTTTATGTGCCACAAGAGGAAATTCCCCGAGGAGTAGGAGCGTGTTAACAACAGCCCAAAGAGACAATCCGCCGTAGTTCACCCAATGTGGATGGCGGTAATGCTGAGGAAATAGTCCCCAAGAGAAGACACTGAATCATCATGCATACCCAAGCAAAGGATCACGTTCTTCTAATGGAACGTCTGAAATAAGAAGAAAAAGAGGAACTACGTAAATGAGCTGAATACGATAACCACAACAGATGAACAAATTAGGATTCTAAAAAAGAACCGTATAAGAAAGGACTGAAGGAAGAAAAAGAGGGCCACAACTACCGCGACTAAAACTTTTATACCGAGATGTTCTTCGATTGTCGCAAATGATGGTGTTGAGGAACAGAATGATTTCGACATTCGTTGTAAGTTAAAACAGAAGGATGATACAAGGACCAAGCGATGAACATTCAAGATGAGGTACCACCTTTGAAGACAGGTTCGAATCAAACAAAGATATCAAGAAGTTCGTAAACCCCTACTTACCACCTAGTGAAAAAGATTCAAGACAAAACCTTGCAGATGGTACAAGCCTTAAAGAAGTCAACAACTTAGAGAGGCACCAGCTTCCTGAAAAATATGAAGAGTTAAATAGAACGAAAGACGCCAATCAATCTAAAAAAGCCGCTTTTAAAGGTGGCGAAGGAACAAGAGCAGTTTGTGTGAACTTAGAGATTGTATACTGCTATCAAGCAGATAATGTTCTTGTGTTTTTTATACAATGACTTTGCCTTTAAAGAAGTAAACTATGTCGCTTTTTATTAGAATGGTATTTACAATTAAAACAGTGTTTCTAAAGAAAACATACAAATCAACACCACCACCTTTATAACGCTAGTCATTGTGATGAAAGTCCAGATTGTTGGTGTGAAACTTTATTTGTATGACTTAGCAACTAAGAGATCAAAAGAACCTCCGCCCTTTCGTTGGAGACATCCACTTACATTCATTTGTTCTGGGTTAATCGACATGGAAGTTACAGTTTAGCATACTTCAGAGTCAGGAAAACAATTCAGATTATTGTGGCAATGGTCAGAACCTGAAAGAAGTTATAGGAAATGATAGATCCCATAAAGACCTATTCATGAAACTTAGGATCCATATGAGTACCGTCGCATAAGTGAGCATTTTCCATCCAAGATCGCAATATTAGCGGTTACAAATTTTCAGACTGGACCTTCACCCAACATCCACAATGTGGAAACCATTTAAGCATGAGAATCTTGATAGCCGCCAACCGCTTGAACCTCTATGGCGAGAGCATTATGAAAGCAGGTCATCCTGGCGACAGGATTGCGACTCCAATTATTTTGCACCTCGCATCGTGACATCAAAAATCAGATGAGATGCCCTCAGGGGCAAACAGTCGGGCTTTGATATCGAATCACTCATCATGGTCAGAGGCCTCCGGGCCTGACCTTCCAAAGATATTCTCGCCCGCCTGACAACAATTCAACAGCCGCTGATAGCGAAAAGTCAGGCATGGTGGTGTGAGCACTCAAAAAGGTGTTTTGATTATTATTTCGGTAGCTTTTTAGTGAATTTGTAAGCAACTTTTTGTCTCATGAATTTGGAAAGTAATGGGGTATAATAAATAAATTGATAGCACGGGAACTTGCTCCTTAATAATGGTTGTTTACGAACGGAAAAAGAGCTTGATGCCGCTCCAAAGGAAGGACAGTGAGGAACAATGTCCCTCTGAAGGTGAGCAAAGATACCAAACAAGGCCAAAATGAATTGACAAATGAAAACAAGGAAAAAAAGGAGAAAGACACCGACTCGAAGCACGAAAGGAAAGGATGAAGAATTAACGGTTTGGCGAATCCCACTCAAGTCTTTTCGTTCTTTGAGGGATCGTTAACTAATATTTTACTTGGACATCATGATACCTTTATATAAGGAGACGACTTCCTTGTTAACAATCCTGAATACCGGATACGCTTTTATGTAATTTCTGCCTTAAAACATCAGCTTTGATTATTAAGTCTGGGTGAGAAGACGGTTCAATGTATTTTTGACGGGTACATTAATAAAAGCTTGGTGATTATTTCATCTCTGGTGGACAACAAAAACGTTGTATCCTTGGAGGCAGGGCCGACCCGGAAGGACACTTGCTTTTGTGCCATTCGACAAACCTACTGTGTGGTTTGTTTATGAAGTCATTATTTGGTAATTTGATATTCTTTCTATAGTTCATGTACATGCTACATTAAGATTGAATCATTGAGGTTTTTAGAATAGATAGTGGTGACTCCGCATCAAGTTTATTAATTCTTTTAAAGGTTAATTGCATATTCTTCTTTCCATTACTGTTACGGAAGTGACCTGCGAATATTCGTGTCATACATTTGTTGAGGTAGTATTCTTCATAACCGTTGGATTCGAAATAATAAGTATTTCTGTTTTGGAGGCACGGTCGTATTTCCGTTGATTCGGTTGTTATTCCGATGTGTTGTGCGCGTTTACGATTTATCATTCTTTATTCATAGTTTATTAATAGTTATTCTGTTCCGTGCCGCGTGATTGTAGCCAGAATTGCTTTTATAAGTGAAAGAACGTTGTTGATTGCAAAGAGTGCATTTGAGTTGTACGTTAAGTTTGGTTACAACCCATAGCAGGACTTAGTTATTTCAATTGTTTTGTTCCATTTTAGATTTCTTTGTTCATTCCCAGAATTCTTGTTCAATCTTTTTGTTGTTGTTGTTGCTCGCATTTGTTTGTTTTTGAAAGGAAACGATCTAAGGCTGTAGTGAGCATTGGCGGTCATGTCTAGCTCCCAGGCTGCGTGGTCATATACCTAAATTCACTGATGAGTTTAGAGGATAGGTTATCAACTATAGAACCCTTGGTAAATGGTACATTGAGTTTACGGGTATTGTGATTTATTCTTTGAAATGAAACTGATTCCTGGAATAGCTTGTCAATTTTACTCTTCTATATATGTGTACTACTAACATTACTCGACAAATGATAGCCTCAAGTTAGTCACTCTTTGTAACAACAAAAACGCTCCCGGATTGACATATTAATGTGAGGTAATTAGAGGTAGAAGACCCCGCTTTTGCCATTAAAGGGAACTTGACAGTTATATGTTAATTCACTTTATCGGTGATGATTCTTGGGGATACCCCCATGCGCTGTACGGAGGAAACAAATTAAGAAAAACAGTAAGGATTGGTTCTCTCTCTTTGATTCTCTCTATTGCTGAAGTGTACAAAAAAACTTACTGTAGCCTTTTCAGAATACATAATGGGTAAATTTCTACAAGTAGATGATCACATGCTCAACTCAATGATTGAATATTATGAGCATGATTTTTAAGAGTTCACACTGCATTAGGAGTTCAACAGTGCAAACTTGGTTCTCATCCAGATCTATTTGTCTCCCTTCTGTTCCCTTTCTCTATCAATGTAATTGGTTGAATCTAATTCCTTTTAAGAGTTCACAGTGGATTAAGAGTTCAACAGTGCAAACTTGGTTCTCATCCATGTCTATCTATCTTCCTTCTGTTCCCTTTCTATATCAATGTAATTGGTTCAATCTAAAATTATTTTTTAACTATATATATGTATTTTTTGAAGTATTGTGCACTCAAGAAGGAATACTTCCATTATCTATTTTTTTTATTTGTTAAAGTATTGTGTAGTCAAGAAGGACTACTTCCATTATCTCTTTTTTCTTTCTTCCATCTCCCAAAATAGGAAATCTTAGGACCTATAGCATTTTCCCCCTCCAAACTGGTTTCCAAGCACAACCTTTTCAACCTCTTAATTTTCCCTTTTATCATTATCGATAAGTGCAATGGCTATTCCAAAGATGGATGTTGGACACTACATTATAGAGAAGCATCAAATGTCGATCATGGTAGATTAAGGAGTGAAATAGATATCTATATCTAATAGTGTGATGGATTTCATCTTTTTGATGGCAATTGTACATCCTAGTTACACAGAGTTGGAAACTATTCTCCATTAATATCCAAATCGGGAAGAATCTTGTGAATTTAGTGTTTGACATTGGAAACCAATGAGACATAATCTCAAAATCAGTGATAAAGAAGCATAATTTACCTCCAATCATGCATACTTAACCCTACCCCTTGGTTTTTCTTTGCATGAACACGTACTTGTTGAATGTGCATGTAAAAGTGGATTAAGTTCCCCATCTCTATATATAATGTAGATGAAGTGGAGTTTAATTTTGTTTCATTTGATATCTATGATATGATATTCAACTATTCATATCACTGGGATTGAGATAGTCTATCATCAATAGCTAAACAAATACTAGTCAAAAAAGGCCAAAAATATGCAATGACCACACAAAAAATATCCAACTCCCTTGGTGTTAATTCAACCACTAAAGGCTAGAGGCTACTAAAAATCTTCAACACAGTTTTCTTTAATAGCCTTGTGAGCATAGGATAGTGCCACTCTCCAGTGGTCAACCAACAACAATACCCCAAGGCCTTTTTGGATACATATCCAGCACACGTGAGAAGTTAGAAGAACAAAAGAAGTTGGACAATTTATTGTAGGAATATTTCAAGTTGTTATGGGAACTACAGAGGATGCCTACAAGCCATGCAGTCCAACACATCAATGAGTTGCAACAATTTTTCATGCTATTGAATGAGTCACAGTGCAAGGATTTGTTGTTGGAAAAGTAGGAAATCAAGAGGTAGATACAAGACTTAATAAATAATGGCAAAATACGAACCAACTCATTACTTTGTGGATCTGTTATTTTTTGTTTCCAAAGAAGGATGACACATGGAGAATGTATTATTATCTATTGAATAGAAACACCATCAAGAAATGGTATTCATTGTCTTGCACCAAGAACCTAATCGATTACACTCATGAAGGTAAGTATATTAGTAAGCTAAGTGCTACATCATGAGAAAAATAGGGAATATGCAATTTTCCTCATTTTAAGTCACTTTGAATGGAACTGAAACTTAAGTAGATAGGCAATAGATATATAGTTTATGTTTCAGAAACGCTGCTTTGTTTAGCAGTTCCAGCTAACAAGGCAGAGACAGATAAATCGTTAATGTGAATTGAACGTCTTCCATGCAAAGTTCTCTATGTATATTCTTATCAGACAATATGAATCTGATGTTTATGCTATGTTGTTACCCGTGGCTCCTGAGCTTTAAATTGAATATTGAATTGTATGTTATTATGATGGCTTGCTCAATTTTGAGCTGATGAACAGCATATTCTCCAATTTAATGTCTTTCATTTTCTGTCATTGTGCAAATTATTGCATATAAAACTAATATTCTCACTTTTCATGGGTGTCTCGAGTTAAAAATGTATCCTCATATATTAGCTTATTGACTTCTAGATTTTGTGTTGGATAATCTATGGCTAAAATGGACATGCAACATTTATTGGTTGCTGATGTTCTAAAATGTGTTGTGGTCCATGGATCAATCAACAAAAACCTAAATCTGAGAAGTTGCCAAGTCTGGTGGTCAAAGGAATTATTCGAATTGCCTTCAAAATAAACACTTAAAAAGTCCCTTGAAAGAAATAATTTATCAAAATTTTATGATCAAATGCTTGATGGCTGATTTGAAATGTTGAATAGTAAATGAAAGAATTTTCTACAGTTATAAAATTTATTATAACTTTACTGTCAAGGATGATAGGATGGTATTGGGTTATAACTTATTTGGCTCTGGAGGATGATATTAGATCTGCGCAAATGGTTTCCATTATGGTTGCATAGATGTTGGAGTATGTGTTAATTACTCGAACTGTTCCAAACGAAATGAACTGGCATGGAGAGGTAAACCATTAATGATTGAAGCTTAATGCATCCACTTGGTCAGTTGCACTGGATATCTGGACAAGACAGAATAAAATATCGGAACTGTTATTGGTTTACTTTAAAGTTTAAATATGGATGCTTATGCTTTTTGGAGTGATAGTTAATGGTGAATGGATGAAAAAATATAATTCACAATGAGGAACTATTTTATGATATGGTTGTCTTAAAGTCCGAAGTGTTTATTTGGAATAAAATTTCTGAGTGTATTTTAGTTTTCGAAGCTGAGTGGCTGAACATGCTTTATCTTGTACTCATGAACATAAATAGACACAGATGTATTTTGTGAATTCATGTTAGTTATGAGCTACATAATTGCTCGGGATATTCAAATATCTAAAAATTTTATGCTAGTTGAGGAGTCAGGACAGAATTGATGTGAGTTATGAGCTACATAATTTCAATGAATATTCAAACATCTGTAAATATAGTGTTATTTGAGGAGTCAGGACTGTTTATAGGATAGTTTGAAAATATTCAAATATCTATAAATGTTGTATTAGTTGAGCAGTCAGGATAGAATTCATGTGAGTTATGAGCTACTTAATTGCAATGAATATTCAAACATCTATAAATATAGTGTTTATAGGACTATTTATAGGATATATAGTTTGCAGGCATCCTATAGGTTAGTTACACTTAAAGAAAGGGCACTTGGGAATCATATGTATTTAGAAACCCTTGTTTTCCATATTTGTCTATGCAGACATCACTCTCTCTTAAATATGTAAGTGGCGTTTATTTCGATTTTTTTATTGCAACATCAGCTTTGTGCACATTGGGAAGTTTTTCGCTAATTGCTTGTATGTTATTTTGAGGATCTTGACAAGAAATGAAACTTTCGTCAAAAATTCTGGAGACCAGTTACCATTTGTATCTAGTTGAGTGGCCTGTTAAAATTTAAATTTTTTATAGGTTATGCACATATTCTTGAAGCGGTTTTTCTGTTTTCTCATTCTGACCATAACTATTGTCAATTTATTTTTCTGAATGCCTATTTTCTCTCTGGGACATATGATCTTATACTGTCCAACTATATTTGACATTGGATTTACTGAAATTCTGGGTTTGAAGCAACTATGCAGTAAAGGTTTTAGAGCCCTGAAGTATAAATTTATGCTACAAAATTTAGGAGCCTAGAAAGTTTTAAACCAAAATTGACTTTAATTTGGTCCTTTGAATTAGAAATGAAAATTAGAGAATACAAGTTTGAAATTTGGTTTGGGTATTTTATGATTCAAAACATGTCACATAAGTGCTGGTTGTAAACATAAAGTTTAGTTAAAATTTCAAAACGGAGGATGAATTTTTTTATACCGATGCAAATGCGCAATCTTGATTTTTGTCAACTACATCAAGGAACAAAACTGCCATCAAGAGCAATGGATGCATTTGGGATAAATTTACCAGGAAAAATGAGTTTTTTATGAGTTTGACAACTGTGTTTTTTCCATTTTTATCTTTGCTATTTATCCTGAGATTCTTTTATTGAACATTGAATTAAGCAGACTATTTACAGGAACTCTGGCCTTATGCCAGTTATTTATAACACCTAATTCAATTTAAATACCTTGACATGTTGCAGTCATCTCACATTTTTGTGTCTGTATGCAACATATACATGACCTGCCTGCAACCATCAGTGAGTCCACAAGGAGTTATATTATTTGGTCTAACGTGACGTCAGGATGTTCAATGCGGTTCTTATCATGGTCCTCCCAAAGGGTGTGCTTCACTATCCACTGCCGTTTTGGAAATTTTCTCAGTCAACATGTCATCCTTTCTCCATTTGGACACCACATATGTTCAATCATAGCACATGTACTACACTTTTTGGCATCCCTTTACAACAGGGTGTGTTTGGTTACTGCTGCTTGAGTTTTTTAACTTTTTATTCAGCGAATAATCCTTCTACTAATGTATGACCAGATATTCTCAATAGTACTAGTCAAGGCTAAGATACTTTCATTTGAACTCTACACCCATATACTTGTATGCAACTTTTCCCAACAATCCATCCCCCATAATTGATGTCATCAAATGGAATTTACAATGGACCTCATCCATCCCTTGCCATCCCTTTCCTTTTGGAAAAATGTGTTAAACTCTGAAAATCTAGTTGTTTAAAGTAGTTCCATTAGATTTTTTAATATGTGATGGTGTATTTTATTGGAATCATGTCTTTTATGTTTGATAATTTGTTTGTGACATGTTGGATTAGTATTAGGCTAAGAAAATGCAACCCAAGCACATTTAAAATTTTAAAATAACCTAGAAATTGTACTCATCTTATGCCACATCAACTCCACACTAACTCTTAACATGATTAAGTTTTTTGTACTTAAAAAGTTTCAAATTGACAACATTTACACAAATATGCCACACACACCAACTCTTGACATGGCTAAGTTTTTTGTACCCGCAATTTCAAATTGACAACATTCACACAAATACGCCACACAATCTGGTCCTATGTAAAGGTGCCCCAATTACGTTGGCTACGTTTTTTTTTGTTTCAAATTGACAACATTCATACAAGTACACCACACAATCTGTTCCTATGTCAAGATACGCCAATTACTTTTAAGAATATTCTCATGAGCATTGGACTTTGCCCAACTATGAAAACTTCTTGCTTACAGAGCTTGTACATGCACAAGAAGTAAAGAAGAAGCTTCAAAAAGAGTTGTTCACTCTCTGTAGTTGTAGCTATCCCACATGATTCATGTGAGATCATTTCCTCTATAATACTCTTTCCTATGTTACTGTTTTACAACGTTTCCTTTGAAACATATGGTGCAACTGCTAGTTATGATTATTGTAACTAGAGGAGAGCCGGGAGTGATATGGGAGTGACCGGGAGTGATATTGTAATGAAGAATGAAGTATTAAATAATAAAAATGATGATGATGGGAAATAATAATAGTAAAAATAAAAATAATAAGTGGATATGATGATTGATATTGGTAACTAACATAATTATATAAATAAAATAACTAGTAAATGTGAATAGGCATCAATTCATAATAAATATCAAAAAGCATAGTTCATCATACATCTCAAATTGTTAAAATTTTAAAATTTAACTAAATTAAAACTTTATTATTGTTATTATTGATAAAAAAATGAAAAGAATATTTTGTGGTTTAATGGTAAGGGATGGATGGAGGGGAAGGTTATTAATCAAATACGCATGGTTTGGGGAAGGAAAACCAACAATCAACCTAAAATGTATGGTCTCCTACAAGGTCTTCGTATTGCTAAATACAAAGGCATAAAATATAATATTATTCTTGGTGACTCGTTGATTACAATCCAGTATGTCAAATATATTATTATTCTTGGTGACTAGTTGATTACAATCCAATATCTCATTAAAGAAGGCAACCCAAAAAAAAATTCCCTTGTTCTGGTGTTTTGGTTCAAAAAATCAAAGATTTGATCACATCCTTCTATTCCATAGGGTACTTCCATACATAATCAACAACATGGATGTAGAATCACAAGAAAATAAAGATTTCTCATTTGTTCTATGGAATTGACAAAGCTAGAAATCAACCACTCACTTGCTCTATAGAAAAGACAAAGCTAGAAACCAACAACTCGAGTTGTTCCTACCTAATCCTTTAAGACTATATGTTCCTTAGCTTTTGGTCCTAAGACTACATGTTCCTTAGCTTTTAGTTCTACCCTTGGACCCTCCCTCTAAATAATTGTCCCCTTGACTCTATCCTATGCCCCATTACTCTCCCTACTACCTTTCTATTCCCCATCCCCTTCTATGTGATGCCGTATATTTCCTCGAGAGAGACTTTGAAGGTTTAATATTATGCTTATTTGTTAAAACAAGCATTCCCTTTGACGTGGAAACACACGATATTCGTTTCCATACATATGTAGTTCTCTCCCCTCACATGCTTTCCATTATGATTTTCGTCTACCAAGATCATAGAATCGACCTCCACTCAGAACCACGTTCAATTTCTTTGGAAGCTACAATGGAAAAATTAATGACAGAATGATGAGAATCGTGTGGATTGACAAGAGAATTGGCAATAAATGATTCTCTTGTCTGGCTCCTGCCCCATTCATGACTAAGTATGTTTTTTGGATTGATCCACCACCTTTGTGGCCCATTAATTTGGCTATAGCTCCATCTTAGAGTATCACATTGGCGTCCAGTCGTTCATCTTCTAGACAACTCTACGAAGAGCTTTGTATTTGGTTTCAAGCTCTAACCTTCTGGATAGTGCAATTGTAGGCTCGACACTCCAGCTCATGTGAAATTTGGCGAAAGGGGCTCTCCTTTTCTCAAACCACCTTGGCAGTGCCTGGACTCTCCTCATTGCAAAATCGGTGATCACAGCTAGGAAAACTGATAAGAGAGGAAAGAATATGGTGACCCTTGCCATATAGTGAGAATCACTAGTCTGCACCATATGTGACATAATAGGTCACCCTACCCATATCTTTCCAGAGCTGAATGAATTAAAACCACTTCTTGGCTCCGAAATAGACATCGCGATGCCACGTTCCCGTAAAAAGGAACCTACCACCAAAGGTAAAGGCAAAGTGCTGCGTACCAATCATGCATGTGCCCTCTGCAGCAACTATCAGCATTATACCCACGATTTCCTTGAGATACCATGATATAAGGATGCCTTACATGCCATCGAGCGATCCCATCAAGAGGATCCCTCCAACCTAGCATCCGAAAATGAACCTCGTACCATCCTATACCTGCAATAAGAACGAAGGGCTCCAGAAAGACCCCCAGTCATGCCCATTATACATTGCACGTTATGTGATGAATGTGGCCACTTGAAGAATGCGCAGCCCTGGAGCTCATCCACAGATGGTATCCAAAAGAAAGGGTTTACTATATGGGATTGCGTGCAACACAATTACCATGTCCATTATGCACTGACAATCACTTTTTGGAAAATTTTCATTGTATTCCCCAATTCCGACTAGCCATTGCTAGTTTACGTTCAGCCATAGTCTGCCTCTCCCAATAAGATGACATGGATGTATCCTGTTGTGCATAGCTCCACAACCCATGACAGACTATGATCCACCAAAAAGACGTATCATGTAGTTGTCCATTGCTCCATTTATGCCTTCCGTCACTAGTCTTCCTGGTTCCCTAAACCCACGTCAAGAAACCTTCATGTCAAGGATATTTTGCCTTATATGTTAGAGCAATCATTATGAGCGGCACCATACTTATGCCTCGCAAATTCATCCCACCATCGACATGATTAATACCATAGAGAAGAGATAGGATGAACTTCGGGAATGGCATAAAATTACATTGCAGGGTCAATGTCCCCAACCGTACAATGGTGTATTAGGCAAGATAACACAACAGATCAACAAAGCATGACCCCGAGTAAGCCTAGGATAACATGCGGACTATGTTATCTAAATGATCACTGAGTCAACCAATGCAGAGAACTGAAACCCCTTGCAAATAGTCTCTGCATAGTCTCTTCTCTCCCTTAAGAACTTATTTCCAACCAAGAGAAGATCTCGCACACCTATTGCCGGATTTGTTCACACTTTCACCATATGATTAAGTGTGTGCACCTCCCCAAGTTGATAGTGGAACGAGCTGCGTTGATTCTACACCCCACCAAAGAAGTAGAGACACCTAAGCCAACAATATGGAAATGGAAGCAGAAGACAACCTCTTCTACACCAGACCCTTTCCAAGCATCCACGTCAAGAACAACGAGTAGCGTAGAATCTCACACTATCTACTCCATTGGCTCAGTAATGGCGTGCACCATTTGCACTGGCCAAAATCACACACCAGAGTCATGCCCGATAATGGAAACATTTAGGCACCTCTGTGGCAGGCACAATTACCACCTACTGGAAATCTACCATCCTAGCAGGGAACCCAACCTTGTGCTCATACAGAATCCCATTACAGAGATTCTTCCCCTGCCAAACATCGATGACACAAACCACCATATAATATTTGTATGAACACATATTGGTGATAGGATTACTTCTGTCTCCTCATTCCAGCATTTCCATCTCATTCCTATCGCAAAATACCAAGGTACCTTGCACTTTTGCATAGATTTCTGCAAGATCCCAAATTTGCATGCCACCATCGAACTCGTCGATGACACCCAGCCTCTAGAGCAGTGCTTAGTACAACTAGATCTTGTCGACGAAAATAAACGACAGTCACTGCAACACAACTACACCCACAAGAAAAGGGTAAAAGCATCGTTTGACCACCACATCACCCCTCTCTCATTCACCGAGGGAGAATTAGTCCTCTACTATGATGTCGTGAAAGAGGCCTTAGGGCCAAGAAAGTTTGAAACTTTGTGGAAAGGACCCTACATCATTAAACATTGCCCCCGTTAGGGGGGTACACATCTTGATAGAACCAGACGGGACATGTCTCAATAAC
Organism: Pinus albicaulis; assembly: GCA_034641835.2. NCBI lineage: Eukaryota > Viridiplantae > Streptophyta > Pinopsida > Pinales > Pinaceae > Pinus > Pinus albicaulis. Next base: position 445,740,725 of record CM076584.1, read on the forward strand.
CCTGTCAATGACCTTTACCTCAAGAAATTTCAACCCTAAGGGCCAGGATGACCCTTCCCCTAGAGTGAAAGTACACACAAGCCTAACCACTCAAACATTTTGACCCAAAGACTTATTTAAAAGTGCCCAAAGTAACACCATGGATCGCCAACATGAAACCTATTTCGTATTTGCTGATGGAGCATCAAGATGGTCACAAAGTTTAGCCACAACTGCCTGGGTCATTTACCACCCTGACCGATCTCCGCTCTGCTCAAACGGGGTGTGCATCGGTTCAACAACAAACAATCAAGCATAATATGACGCAGTCATCGGACTTATCTGCAACGCCCTCCATCAGTGCATACGCCATATGCATGTATACCTCGATTCCTAATTAGTAGTGTTGCAGTTAAACCAAACATTTGAGACAAGAGATACACATCGGTTTAGAAAATATTTGCGTGCCAAAATATTCCTCAGACAGTTTGAATATATCACATTTACACATGTACCAAGGATTCAAAACCAAACAGCTGATCGCATAGCTAACAATATCCTAAACTGGAATGCATCTCAAATAAACCATCATACATAAAACCAGAAACATAGATGTCCATCAACATAATATAATATGTAAATCGAAACCGGTGATACATCATGTAGAGCTGCAAAAAATATCTCTCATATATATATGTCACAATGTGTATATCTGAGTACAAAAATAGTGTGGCTAGCCCAAAATCCAGCCCAAAGATACAAAAGTCATCAAAAATAAGGGAAGCATCCTCATAACGGGTGCTTTCCTTGTGTACAAAAATACTCTAGGGGGGTGCCCCCTCAAGAGGGGCACCTGGACCCACCCCTGCTCCTGGTACCACCACTGGAGCTGCCGCCACAACTGTGATCGCCACCCAACGTAGAGTGGGCCGAATGTCCCTCTCGCAGGTCATCACAGTCTCTAACTAGACCTCCTCAAAGTCATCCATGAAACCTCGAGCAGGAATCCCCTGGGTCAAGTGGTCCACTCGACCCTAGAAGTCCTCAGGAGCGGAAACCTGAGCTGTCAGTTCTAAAATGTGAGTCTCTTCCGCATCAACACGAGCTCGCTCGGTCACAACTTCTCTAGCAACTAAGCTACTACCTTCCCCAGAAGGGCCAACACCACCACCAGGTTTGCCAACACCACCACCTGGTCCATCTGCATCACCTCCTCCCTCACCACCCTGCGGTCGTCGTAGAGGATCGTGGCCCACCAGTTGAACCACGAGGTGGCTCACCTCGCCAACATCTGCATGAGTAACCAAAATGATGTAAGTTTCACTAGAAAAAAATATGTACATATATACTCAAACAAATGCAGAAAACATATAAAACATGCCTGCAAGCCCCCAAACATAACCAAATAGGAGACCCATGTCTGGGTCGCCCTGGAAGTCCATTCCCGGATACGAGTATGGCAAGAACATCTATGGGTTGGCCTTGAACCAGGCCTCTATCGTGGCATTCCAATAATGCCCCACCATGCCACCATCGCCTCGCGGCATCACCGGAGCCCACCTCCTCATACGTGGCTCCCGTGGCCCCCCAACAGGCACCACCACTACCGGCCTTAGCAGCACTACCCTCTCATACATGATGCTGCACAAAATACTGGCATACACAAATGACTTAGATCCACGTTGGACCTTGTTAAGCTGCAACACCATACCATAAAAGAAAAGAGGGAAAAGTCGAAAAAATGCCTGGACCTCAGTTGACGCAAAACTCCAACTTGTGGGCTAGACGCCCGATGCGAAGTAAACGACCCCAGCAATTGCAGAATCAAGGCCAGAGCACACCGTTCTGCCACATCTATAACTGATGCAATGTTGATGTAGGCCTCTATAAGAGGCGCCCCACCACAATATTGCCTCTGGAATATATACAAGTCCACTCTCCCTGTAGGGAGTGAATACCTCAGTGCCTCACCCTGAGGAAATAACCTGGTCACAAAATATATATCTGTCTCCTGATGGATGATCAGGTTCGTACCTCGCAAGATAAACTTGTTGCACCTCCTACGCTAGTGCTGAATAATGTATCATAGTAATGGGTCCTGTGATCGAAGAAACTCATTCTCAGCAAACTTCAGAAGGCCCCATAGTGCCAATTGACGGTGCGCCCCAGCATCAACAGCTAATGGGTTTCATATCTCGGGCCAGTCTCGCTCCCTCCACAATAACTTGTCACCAACACAAGTACCCATCAGTACAAAGAAAAAAACCCAAAAAATAGTTAAAAAACAAAATAATTTGTCACCGCAGCATTTGCACGCCTACCCCTCAAATAGGTGCGCTTAGCACATGCCTGTATGCACCTAATGCATGCTAAAATTGAGGAACATAGCGCCCTCGCGCGCTTGTACCTTGAAATTGCGCACAAAGAAGGCACACTTTTGCCCAGATCGCCCGCGCAATCTAGGGAAAAAGTAACCCAAAATCTGTACAAAGCCAGTCTGTACAGACCCTCGCACCATCAAGCTGTAAAAAAATTAAGTACACGACATCATGTTGGTTACCTGGGCATAGTATCACTAGTCCCTGGTGCTCTAGCTGACTGCAATGGCAAAAAATTTTGCACATAATCCTTTGACCTCTCGAAACTCAACAAGTATAAATGAATTAAATCAGGACCATATTCACCTATTTATCGCCTTTTCAAAAACTTATAAGGGCCATAACGAGAGATCAGAAGGTCCATTTTGCGAACCGTAAGTTGCACCATAATCAAAACTCCATGATGAATAGAAGTGATGCCACACATTCGCATCCCAGAAAAAATAATTTTTCAGCACCGACAGGTATGCCCTCTCTCATCTTCCTTTTTAAAGCTCATGACTTTCAATAATATTTGATAAAAGAAGATGCTTTCACTTGAGGTAGTTGTTTTTGCAGGAAAATCTCGCAAACCATCCACAACGCTATCCCCTGAAAGGTCCATAGTAGGTATCATTATACCCTCAACATGATAGAGTCCCAGAAAACTCTGCATATCCTCACATCATTTCTCCATTAGAAATAAACCCTAGGGTCCTCATATACGGCCGTGTTTGTCATCACCTCACCTTTCACATGATAAACATCTTCGTTGGTCGGTAGATCCTCCCCTCCATGGCACTCGTCACCCACATTAGACCATATATCACAAGTGACGCCATGGCCATACCTCTTCATTCTGAGAAGCATCTCATGCACATCCATTCATCATGCATAAGGTCAAGTTTACCATACAAGCTCAAACCTCTTTCCTGGACGACCAGGTTGTACAAGCAGATAAAGAGCGCATCATCGCACCTTGCATTTGGCCCACCATACCTCCACCAGCATAATCCCATCTGCGATACTTTTACATCCGCTTCATCAACCCCACACATGAGACCAACCAATGGGACCCCCACCCCCAACATAACACCTTCCTAACGAACACTTTCATGTTTTTTGGTACCCGTCTCTGTGTTTTTTACAAACCAAACCCCATTATTTTATTCTTTTGGTAAGTGCACAAAGACCGCAAATGGTGCACTTCAGCCATTCACCCTCTCATTTCATATTTTCTCCCATGGAAACAGTCCTTGAACACCCTTGGTCGGAGTATTTCACCCCCACGCACAAACCATCATGACATTCATAGCTGGTTTAGACCTGCCCTGGAAGTCCTACCAACTACAGGGATTTCCCCTTCAAAAATAACTATGATTGCCTCCAAGCTACTTAAGTATACTCCGACCTTAGGCCACTAAATCCCTATCATCATTTTTTAGTCACCCCTCGCCAACATGCCTATGTTAATGTAATGTTCCCTTTTTGGAATATCGAGCAGTCCATGGCTTGAAAACGGATTTTCTAGAAATGGAGGCAACATGATTTGATACCAAGACCTGGATTCCTTAGACCAATGTGTCTAAGACCGAAATCCAAGAGTTGGGACCAAGGAAATCCATCTAGGGTGGTGAGACAAGCCTCCCACACCTAGTTCCCTTTAGAAATTGCCCAAAGAATGGGGCTGCAACAATTGATAAACATAAAATGGATTCTCTGCATTATTTTTTTGAGATTTCTTATGAGAAGAAGTAAATAGACAAAGTATGTGATTACAAAAGTAAAATAAATGCAATGACTTGAGGAATCATTCATTCAATGAATACAATACAAACCTTTCATCACTGGCATGATAAATATAAAGCACACTGTTGTAGATAAGAACTGCAGGCTATGACTGCGTAGTATTTTATAGATAACTACTGAAAAATGATAGCATTACAATGATATGACAATATGGAGCTGAAATAAATATGAGGAGCATGATCTCAACCCCTGAAAATACAATACATCAATCCTCTAGGAGGATTGGCTGAAATACAAGAAAAATGGCATTCCTGCAGAAATGCCAAGGTTGTTGGGTAGCAGCAACAACTCAAGAACTGGAAATAGATGGAGAAGGCTTAAATGGCTACATCAAATGAAGAAACCTCCTCCAATGGAAATCTGAAGTGAAAGGCTAATCCCTTCACCTAAGATCTCACCCTCCAAACTATCTGCTAATCCTTCACAACAAATTCTCTCCAAGAATAACGCTATCTAAGAGAGGGACTGCACTGCATCTGATGGAAAGTGGTTGGCCTGGTGCCAAATATGGTGGAATAATCTCATGAACCTCCTTTGTTGATCTCCCAAAGGGATGGAAGCTCCCTCATCTGAAAAACTAGCCATGGATGGTGTTATAGAAAACCTCCCCAACAACACCCAGCAACATTGCACAATCTCCAGTTGAAACTGCGCTGATCAAGAAAGATGATGCTTGACCTCAATGTCTTAATATGGGGAATGGAGTACAATCCTCCAAGAGCTACTCAAGAAGGAGAGGGAATCCTAAACAGGAATTTCCCAGCAATTATTGCTAAGAAGCAAGAAGTTGCAGCAAGTCCAAAGTACCAAAGATGAATAATACTCAAGATGATTTACAATGGCTACCTTTCCATCATTTTTTATAGTGTGAGCTCCCTCTCCATGGACCCCACTCATGCCACTGTGTTGTTTGACTTGGTCAAACTTGACCTAGTCATCTTGCAAAAGCCACTTTTCACACATGGTGGTCTGAAATCCAGCTCTACAAGTGATATTCCTTCACACTCGGAGGATTTTTATTCCCTATTCATGAAATTAATGGGTCTCCTACCCATTTTATTTATCTCCTATGTGAAAATGGCAAAAATTAATGTTCCATAAAAATTGGGAACATTACAGTCCTCCCCTCTCAAAGATTGCTTGTCCTCAAGCAAGTTCAAGGATAGATTGATACATTTTCCCTTACTCTCCCTGTAGCATCCATGCATGATGAAATCCTCTGAGAAAAGGATGCCATATCATCAATCAAGTGTCCAAGTTGTCCCTCCAACATATGCAATCCAACTTTTGGTGAACATCCCCAAATAGCTGCCATGTAGAAACAAATACCCATGAAGGAAACAATGGGCTATCTAAGGACCTCCTTGAGGCATGAGATATGATATATAATGGGACTCATCATCCCCATATGAATCTCCCATCCCCAAGAAATCATCCATACAACATAATTTTCCTCCCAACATGGAAACTCACAGAAATATCCCTCCACCTTGAGCTCCGGAAATGAAGGTGGGATGCAAATTTGAATATGGAAAGCTTCATATCTTGCCCCATGCTATCCTCCTCTCCACTTATGATAAGTGTAGAGTGTGTGCTGATCATGGGCTGCACAAGTATTGCCCTCAAGTGGAAAAATGAAGAGAAATCCTCCAAGGATTTCTCCTCCATCAATGATAATCTGGCTGGCCCAGGACATTTCATCCATGATGAGTAGGACATGATCATCATAGAATACCCCAATTACATGTTTGTTGTAGGTTATACCATGTGTAGCAAGGTACAAACAATGTCTCATAGGGTTACAACGCAACCTCATCCATTGTAGCTGTAGAAAATAACATGGCAAGCACTGTACAAAAAATATCACCTCTATTACTAAATAGTAAATAGATGAGTGAATCAGCAATATACAATCAAACACATGACCATATACATACAATGGATGGATAGCATAATCAAATTCATGGCCCAACCCAAAAGAAGGCAAATAGGTGGCTGTGGTGGCCATGTCTCCCCTCATGTTCCCACTAGAACATGCAATACATAAACTATGGGGATCATCTCCCCTCAAATCCATGTTCAACTCATGTGTCAATGCAGCAATCATGCTCCCAATAATAATATGGAAAATATCAGCAAATGGAAACATGCTTATCATCAAAATAGAGGAAGTACTGATGGTTTCATATGGTGCTAGAAAGTACCAACAGTCTCCCAAGCGTGCATAACGTAGTTTTTCAAACTGCTGCTCTGGAAATGTACAAGGAAAAATGTTTTGAAATACAATGCTAATCATATGAATTAGCTGAACACGTGTGTAATGGAAAAAAAATTTCCCAAGGCCATGTAAAATATTCCTATCTCCATCATATGGGTTGGCCCAACTTTTCTTGTGGAGCAACATGAAAATTCTGCCCCTTTGAGGAGCCATGCACTGCAACATGATGATAAGAGTATGTAAATCAGCAAATGTAAACACAAGGCTCTTACCATAAGCTGGAAGTAAGATGATAGATGGATCCATGTATATGATCCTTCTCCCAAGTGTCAGCGTTGTGAGCTCATGCAAAAAGGCTATTGCCTATGCCAATATTTGTTTCTTGACATGCTCCTTGTGAAGAACACCTCTAGTGATGTTGTTGCAAATGTGAAGCATTTCCCAAGATGGCAATGCATCCCGATCAGTCCAAGATAAGGAGTAATCCCTTTGCACTATGAGAGTGCCCTCCTCTACTCCTGCAACACCATACATCATATGAGAGAAAATATTCTTCTGCTCTCTACAAGATAGTTCAAGAAACCCAAGTGTTGGCTGCCTCCTCATGCTCACATCATGTAACTCATGTGATGAAGGTTTCATGACTGATATATATGCCATATCAGCTCCATCTATCCCTACTCTCTACTTCTCAATGATGTAAACATCCTGCCACCTCTCCTCTACTCCCATCCTTCTAGAAAAAGGGTACACCAAGTGATGGAAAAACTCCTTCAAGAGGAGCCAACGCAGCCAAGCCTCTTGCTGCCTGGTATCATATATTTTCAAGTGGAAAATCAACCTCTTGCTCTTCATCCACACCCACTCATTTCCTTTTGGATGTCTTCTCCTTATTCCTCCTTTGGTACTCCTCCCATGAGGGCTACCAACCTCCCAAACCAAATCACCTCTCTTGCATTCCATGGAAGATTGGAATGCAAAACTTGGAGACCTCCTAAAGGAGACCTCTCACCCATGACTATGTTGGATCCATGAGTACCCAAATGTGATGGAGTTAATATCTCCTCTCCACCCATGTTTAACAGCGCTGCTAATTCCTCCAATGGTGTAGCAGTTGTTTCAACCTCCGGTTCAAAGTATGTCTCCTTGTTTATCATGAAGGTGCCATGGTTTGTTTCATCCTCCAATGGTTCACATCCCAACCTCAAGGGCTGAATGAGACTCATCAATAGTGTATGAGGATGAGGGTCCATTTCCTCTTTGAACCCATTGCACAACCCAGTGCAATCATGTTGCTCTAAAATAGCAAAGTGTGTAGATTATTGGATCTCTACATGTGAGTTTCCACATTCCTTTAAATTATTTGCTGAAATGAAAATTGGAACTTCACTCATACCTTGGTGAACCTTGGGATCTTCTTGTGTGACTGCAGTAGTTGTATCCTCCAATGCAATGGCTACCTCATCCATATACGTAGAAGGTTGCCCTTCCCAAGCTGTGACAATTTTTGTGCAATTCTCCTCTCCTGGTGGAATTGATTTCTCTCCCTTTTTCTTCTGTCCATCACAGGTTTGGATCAACCTTTGAGAAAAATCTGCAAAATAAATCACCCCTGAATGGACCAAGGTTTTGAATCACCAAATAGAGGCTTCACCCTCCATGTGCAGCACTGCAATCTCCACTACTTCTTTCTCTGCCACTAAATGTAGCAAGAAAAATTCCTCTAGCTTTTTCACCCAAGATCTAATTGAAGTGTTCCCATCAAATGTAGACAATATAAACCTATTGCCTTTGATTTCTCTTTTTATGTAGGGGCTTCTCTCCTCCTTCTGCTGAATAAACTGTGGGAACGTTGTAGCTCCCCTGAATGTTGCAGAATGGGATTTATACTCACTCAGGTATTGATCTAGAACCTGATGATCCAAGCATCTCTCATGCTTGCTTTCTTTTTGAGAATAGGAAGTGCATGAACCTTCCTCTTCTCTTTTCTTCTCCTCCTTGGGGAGGCTATTCTCTTTTCTGAAAATAGATGAGATCAAGTTCATCTTCTTTAACATCTTCTTCTTCTTCTTTCTCGGGCTTGAAGGCCACAGGCTGAGCCAAGAAAGGTGCTTTGATACCACTTTAATGTTCCTTTTTTGGAATAGCTAGCAGTTCATGGATGGAAAATGCATTTTCTAGAAATGAAGGCAGCAGGATTTGATACCAAGACCTGGATTCCTTATAAAAATGTGTCTAAGACCTAAATCCAAGAGTTGGGACCAATGAAATCCTTCTAGGGTGGTGAGACAAGCCTCCCACACCTAGTTCCGTTCAGAAATTTCCCAAAGAATGGGGCTACAACAATTGATAAACATACAATGGATTCTCTACATTATTTTTCTGAGCTTGCTTATGAGAAGAAGTAAATAGCCAAAGTATATGATTACAATAGTAAAATAAATGCAATGTCTTGAGGAATCAGTCATTCAACCAATACAATACAAGCCTTTCATCACTGGCATGATAAATATAAAGCACACTGCTGTAGATAAGAACTGCATGCTATGACTGCACAGTATTTTATAGAGAATTGCTGCAAAATGGTAAAATTACAATGATATGAAAATATGGAGCTCAAATAAAGAGGGGGAGCAAGATTTCAACCCCTGAAAATACAATCAATCAATCCTCTAGGAGGATTGGCTGAAATACAAGAAAAATGGCATTCCTGCAGAAATGTCGGAGTTGCTGGGTAGCAGCAGCAACTCAAGAACTGGAAATAGATGGAGAAGGCTGAAATGGCTGCACCAAATGAAGAACCCTCCTCCAATGGAAATCTGAAGTGAAAGGCTAATCCCTTCACCTAATATCTCACCCTCCAAACTATCTGCTAATCCCTCACAACAAATTCTCTCCAAGAGTAACGCTATCTAAGAGAGGGACTGTGCTGCATATGATGGAAATTGGTTGTCCTGGTGCCAAAGATGGTGGAATAAGCTCATGAACCTCCTTTTCGGATCTCCCAAAGGGATGGAAGCTCCCTCCTCTGAAAAAATAGCCAAGGATGGTGTTATAGAAAACCTCCCCAGCAACACTGCACAATCTCCAGTTGAAACTACGCTGATGAAGAAAGATGATGCCTAACCTCAATGTATGAATATGGGGAATGGATTTAAATCCTCCAAGATCTACTCAAGAAGGAGAGGAAATCCTAAACAGGAAATTCCCAACAATTCTTGCTAAGCAGCAAGAAGTTGCAACAAGTCTAAAGGACCAAAGATGAATAATACTCAAGATGATTTACAATGGCTACCTTGCCCTCCTCTTAGAAAATGTGAGCTCCCTCTCCATGGACCCCACTCATTAGGGTTTCCTTCCTCTAGAAGCTTCCCTACTTATCCCACTGCGCTAGCCCACAATGTGCTCTCCACCTCATGCCACTGCGATGTTTGACTTGGTCAAACTTGACCTAGTCATCTTGCAAAAGCCCCTTTTCACACATGGAGGTGTGAAATCTAGCTCTATAAGTGATCCTCCTTGACACTAAAAGGATTTTATTTTCTATTCATGAAATGAATGGGTATCCTACCCATTTTATTTATCTCCTTTGTGAAAATGGAAAAAATTAATGTTCCATAAAAATTGGGAACATTCCAGTCAAGCTCACCACATCCAGGTCCCCGATCCCTCTTATCGATGACCCCTCATTTGGTTGAGGCTTCCTTTTTGTTGGCTTCAACACCCATGTTCAAAAAAATAAGTGGTACCCTTGGATTACCCCTCTCCATACAAACAGGCATCCTCGGGTGGCACTGTGGGAGACATCATTGTCCACAGATGTCATCGATGCTCCTAACATTTGACTATGACAAAAGATTTCATGTCAAGAAGGTATCGTGCCTTACAAAAATTACACTTTGATCAGATCCATCGAAGACCCATGCCTGCATAAGCATCTCTGTCAACAATGCTTACACGGGAAGGTCCCATCCAGTACATATGCGTACAATGTGCAGCTATATGACATACCAATTTTACGCATATGGGTACCACATTCCACCTATTGTCAAAGAAAAAATTCCCCTGAGGGCGTCAGTAGTCGTTTTCAACAAGCTCCAACATCACTACCATAGTAGTGACACAGATAGAATATATAATTTGTCAATTTTGTTTAACTAGCCACAACATCACGAGCATGGGACATTCCCACCACGTTGAATTTTTGTATATGTATTGTAACTTGTATTTGCTTACAGGGATCCCTTAGGACATGGTCATTCTTGGAAATGGTGTAGGGTATTTTCAATTCCAAGGCTTCACATAGGTCTCTCTCTCTCTCTCTCTCTACGCACGAGACGGGAAAAAAACTATAATGTATATCGGCTATACAATTCTTCTTAGACCTCACACATTAGGAGGCAATTGTTAACACTGGAAAATAATACAGTAGAATATGACATTAATTAATTTCAAACCAAAGGATTTACAAGGCTGGAAGACATTACAGAATCCGGAAAGTATTTACAAATCTCAAAGGTTTGAGGAAAATCAAATTTTAACTAGTCTTAAATGATGTTTGCACGCATTATCCTTCGAGAAGAGCACCTTCTGTGTGCCTTTTTTCCAAATATTACCGCATTCTTGAGAGCGGTTAAATGTCACTATCTAAGACCACACAAAGCAAAGGACAAGTCACTCCTTACTTGAATTCGCCTAAGGACAGCCACCAATGCCTCCTTAGACACTATGTGAGCACACAAAGGAATCATACCCCTCTCTTGGGTCACCATCCTCCATGTACCAAGAGAGGGAAGGAGGATTTGAAATCTCTGATATAAAGCCACCATGAGATGAAGAATGGATGATCACATTGTTATGCTGGCCAGAATTTCCCAAGCAATAACAGCAGTGTGTGACCCGGAGTTGAAGATAGAGGGTACTTACTTGTTGGCCACCCAACAAGCTTAGTCCAAACAATAGAGAGAGAGGGAGACTGCACCGTGGAAAGCTTGGGATAAAAACATCCTTGCATCGGGACCTAGAACCATTGTCTAGGGACCCTTTGGCAAGAGGGTAAAGTATCACTCTTCTTACTACCAGCGCTCAATAAGAGGGGCCTAAAGCCACCGTTTGCATTATTTTTGTCATTTGACTCGCTCAGAGCTTCTATTTATTTATGTTTAGTTTTAGTTTAGTTTTTAGTTTACATTTTCTTTCTTTTTCCTCTATATAGTATGCTCATTAACTCCACTTCTTTCTACCTATTACCAATAGTTTAAAGGGGTAAACCACACCCCTTAAAATGGTGTGATTTCGTACATACGTGCACCAAAAACACCACAACACTCATCTTTCATAGAAATGATTTTTGGTTCTTAGACCACTTTCAATTATAAACACTCAATAACAACATCCTCCATTTATGATCATAGAGGCTTATCCTTTAGATATTTCAACCCTGGAAATAGGAATTTGAATTATACTATTATTTTTTGGTCATCTTGTCCAAATGAATCCAAAATTGGTTATTTTGTGTTGTACCTATGAGCCTCACTGTATTTAACTGAGTCAAAGAGAAACTCTTTGACTTACCAATTATTGACCTCTGTAATTTTCCAAATGGCTTCTTGACATGAGTGTTGAGCGGAAAAACATTTCAACTCAATGAAATAATTATTGTCCTATTTATTTCTTGCCATGTACTTTAGTGTTTTACATGATATTAAATATTATACCATGTTAATATATGCTACACAATTCAATAGTATAGTTCAGGGTTATACTAGCATTGTAGATGGCCCTCATTCACAATGTTATTTTTCGTCTTCTTAAGACAATATGAAATACTACTTGGATCCTATAATGCAATTTACAATCCTACATTCATATGAAAAATTAAGAGTTCATTTTTAAAGAGGTTTCAAGTCAACTAAAGCACAATGTTATCCTGGATCATGTTTCAAAAGAAGGTCAAGAAAATTCAAGAGATTTGTCAAATGTTAATCTCATTATTGGGATGTTTATTTCTTGTCACGTACTTCAGTGTTTTTCATTATATTAAATATTATACCATGTTCATCTATTCTACACAATTCAATAATATAGTTTGGGGCTATAAAAGCATTGTAGATGGACCTCCTTCGAAATGTGTTTTTCCTCTTCTTAAGGCAATAATAAAATACTACTTGGATCCTCTAATGTAATTTACAATCCTACATTCATATGAAAACTTAAGAATTCCTTTTTAAAGAATTCGCAAGATAACTAAAGCACAACATTAGATCATATCATGTTTCAAAAGAAGGTCAATAAAATTTAAGGGATATGTCAAATCCTAATCTCATTAGGTAAGAAATTATACCCAAATATACATGCACCACCACATGTCTTTACAATTGTGCAAGACTTACTCAACAAGTAATAAATTACCAGTTGAAAATTAGGCATTGCATTCTCTCTCATGAAATCCAAGAATACTTTAGGAGCATTGTAATGGGACCACAAGAAGGAACTACAATGTTAGAGTGATTTTCCATAACAATATTTAGATGGGACTTTCTTGATCCAAAATATTCAAAGTATCATAGTCGCATGCAATATGTTGTTATGAAGATGCACATATTGTTATAATTCCTTTTCCAAGTCCACCTTTGTTTGACGTATCTTCCAAGTGCACGGGGTGATAATATCCAAGCCATTGAGTACAGTTTTATCCAAAAAATTGAAACCTTCCCTCAAAGAATGCATTGAAGGTGTTATAGTAAATCATAGAAACTAATATAATTGCCTGCTATTGCAAAGTGAATATATGTTCTCAAAGTGTGGCCAATAATTTCTACATACTCATTGTCCATCCATTGGTGAGACATTTTATATTGTTCCATTTCATAGATTTATTATGAAAGAATATGTATCTTCTGCAGAGTTGGCTTGTAATACTCGATAAATAAGGTGGCTATCTATAACATTATTTTTAAAGTCGCATTAAGAGAGGGAGTCATATGTTATAGATTCAGGTCTAGTGCCATATTATAGTTCGTGGTCAACCACAGATCATGATTTTATCTCGATGAAGATAATATATTCAACTTGTGACCTCAAGGCCCAGTCATGAATCTTAGTTACAGTGTAAGTCACACTTTTTAGCTTCAATCTCACTATAAGCTATAAGTGCAATCTTTTACCTACTCATAGTCACGAATTAAATCTCCAGCACAGATCCCAATGTAATTCCTAAGACCACTACAAATTGTCAATGTTATTTGCAACTTGGAGGCAGAGTATGCAGGACCAATCACACGTTGGAAATGCACATTGTATTTTCACATGCGATAGAGGTGGTCTTGGTCCCAGTTTAGGGGTCTTGAATCATAGGTCACAATGAGATTCTAATGTAACTGCAACTTGTGGGTATGTTGTGCGATTGAAGGATGGATACCTCTACTACTATCAAAATTTTGACGTATCATTACCCTAGTCTTTAACGCTACTTGAAATAATCTGTGCATTGAATTTAAATGCTCATTTACCACTACTATGGTATCACATATGTGTAATGCTTTAATTATATTACTTACCAACCTTAAAATTCACACAGAAGCTCCAAGTAAACCAAATATCCTCCATGCAAGAGGTGTACAGGAAAAGACAAGGGTACTTGTTTGGTCAATTTAGTGTGTCCTAAATTGCTTCCTAAAATAAAATGAAAATGTGCCACTATACTAGTCAAACAAACAGTGAACTATTGATCATGAAACCCATTACCCTTGCTGCTGTCTAAATACAAAAGAAACTGTGCTCAAAGAAATCCAAGAATTGCAAGCAAAGTAAAGCTAAAATCAAATTATATCAACTCATATTCTGACCCCTCACCATTAGTCTCGTTATGGCTTTCGGAGGTAATCATAAACAACTTGAGCAATCTGATATCTAATTTGCAGAAAAATAAACTAATATCAAATTACACACTCATACTTCAATCCCTCACCATTAGTCTCGCTATGGCTTTCGGAGGTAGCTGATAATGACATGAGCAATTTAATATCTAACTTGCAGAAAAATAAACTAATATCAAACTACACACTCATACTTCAATCCCTCACCATTAGTCTCGCTATGGTTTTCGGAGGTAACTGATAATGACATGAGTAATTTAATATATAATCTAACTAATAAAGCAAATGTACAAAACTGAAATAAATAAAACAGTGTTGGAATTAAAAGCTAAGAAAAATAAATCAGCAGAAGGAGAAGACTGATTCCATGTCATTAGTCATTGTAAAACTATGTGCAAATGCCCGGGCTGCCTACTATAATCTGGAACAAAGACACTGATCAGTTAACAGCGGTATAAAGCATGAAAAGTTATGGACAAAGATAAAATGTAAATACCATGAAAGATGTAATATATATACACGTGAATGACTATGGCACAATGAACGTAAGGAAATGAAGCATAAAACTATACAGTAATACACAAAACCTTGGTGTGTGCAGGGGCCCTCTGCACAATCCTCGGGCAATAGCTTTCAACCACGAATTATACTTATGAACAGAGTCTTCTCATATATTTAAAACACAGTCATAACAAAGAAATAATGTCACGGCACAGTGGCTTTCTATCCAGCAAATTACATTACAGCAACTAACTCCTATGCGTATGAGAACGCATTATTTATAACAGAGGATGACATAACCAATTTCCTACATTCTGCGCTGATACAAGACATGTGAACAACCACGTCCAGAAATCTATCATTATGGCTGCCGTGAAGATTAAATCTATGGAGAGTGGTCGTTGAATTCAGCTTATGGAGCCATTTACAGGTGTTGATATGTCACCCGCGATTTAGAAACGGCCACGCAAGTCTTCACGTGATGAAAAACAGAGTTCTGTCACCGTGGGACTCTTTGGTTGACCACCGCTTGACCACCTTTGACCACAGCCTTCTTAGGTGAATTCGACTGAGCCAATAGGACTCGATCCATGTCCATGTCATTTCCAACTTGCCCATGTGGCTCGATTTGCCTGAAGACACCTGCAATATAGACTTTAACAAAATGGTTGCGGAAAGTTGAAGCAGCTGCGGAAAGTGACAAGATTCCGCAGCTCAATGAGCAAAAATCTAATTCAAACAGCAGACACAAAACATAGTTAAAAACCACTTTAAATGCTCTTTTATGATTAATATGCATTGATGTTGATGACTTAGGAGGTCCAGGTAAATGGAAAAAGTCTAGAAAGGTGTATAGGAAAGATGCAAGTTTGGGACTCAACATACCCCCACTGTGAAGGTGTTGCATGTCCCCATGCAACCAAAATTTTGATCATCCTCCAATTCATATGCCCTGATATCTCTGCCAGTACATCCAGTCCTCTTCTCCTCTTTCTTGGTGCTGCTAACATCCTGGGCTTCTTCATCAAGCATCTGAATTTGAGGTTAATCAGTGCTCTACTTATCTTCTTGCATTTCTTCTTCAATTTCCTGTTCTTTTTGTGCCACAGTCTTAGATGTAGCATAGTGTTGTCATGAATGATCTTGTCCAATCTGCTTTGCTCCTTTAATGCTTCATTTTCATTTTTAATATGTCTATTTAAAACCTCCAACTCAAAGACTTCTTGTTTCAACGATTGGACTAGAGCTTCTTGTGTTGTGTGAAGCTGAGTGGATGAAGTGCTGGGACCCGTGGCTGTTCTTTCTAAGGATTCTATGTAATCATACACCTCTTGCTGCTTTGGATCTATCTCGGGTGTCGTTTTCCTTGGGCTATCCCCAAAATGCTGTGGAGGAGAATTGACTTCAAAATCTGGCCGAAAAGGACTCATGTCAGCATCTTGAGGACTAGTTTCAATCTTTGGCTGAGAATGAGGTGGACTACGGCCAGCTGGAGTTTGTTCAGGTGTTCCTCCTTCCAAATAAATAAAATGGGGTCCTTTTGTTTGTGCTTTCCTCCACTTTCCTTTAAGCCTGGTGCTTCTTCTTACATGCTGTGGACTACTATCTTTTTCCTTCTGTTTTTCTTTTCCTTTCTTTTTGGCCATAGCTGACTGTTCCTGAAGGTGAACTAGTCTCTCAGACAATACTTGATGGTCTTCTTCTGAGGAAGGGGTTTGATGCACAGCCTCAATGCTTCTTTTCTCTTTTGATTTTTTTGGCTTTTTACCCTCAGTCTTTTCCTTCCTCCTTTTAGACAATCTTTCTTCTCTACTAGTTCTTTCAACTGTATTAGTAGCAGTGCTTTGAGTTTTATCACCTATTCTCTTTCTTCTACTTCTTTTTGATGTACTGCCTTCAGGGATTTCTTGGGGTTCTTCAAAGAAATTTCTAATTAAAAACTGCTCCCAGGTGTCCTTTTTCTCTTTTAATTGTTTTTCTATCAAGATTTTCATGAGACCATGGTGATACAAGTGTGGTTCTACGTCCCCCAGATGCTTTTGGATGGTTACAGACATCTTTTTCAAACTGTTTAGTAAAAAGTATGGCAGATTGAGGGTCTGGTTGTCTAGGAAATTCATCAACAGTCGGGTATGATACATGTACATTGATCCAAAACGTCCCTCACAGGTGATAAACTTTTGAATAACCAATAGTAAACTGGCCCACTCTTCTTTTAAAGCATGAACAAGAATTCCCTTTTTGAAAATGGTGACATCCATACCTGGGTTACGTAGGATCACTCTCCAGGCTTCCTTGCCAATTCTCTTGTTCTTGAACCAGCGTTCACCTTCTTGAGGGAGTTCTGTAGCAGCTGCTATGGATGCCTCAGTCACTGTAAATTTGAGGTCCCCAATTTCCACCTCCAGACCGTTGAAAGACCTCGCAAAAGATTTTGTTACCTCCTTATTGTAGCCTTTAAACTTTTGAATAAACCGAAGCCATTTTGTCTTTTTCAATATGTCTTTGACTTGCGGGTATCCTTCCATAAATTTGGGTCCCTCTGGTTCTGTCCTCAACAACTGACCCATCCTTCCTTCTGTTCTTTAAAACTCGTCTGCGTGAGGAGGGTTTAGCGGAGGTAAGATGGCTGAATTAGTGGTAATAAACAGGGTTTATGAAGGAGACCAGTGACTGTAAGCGGATATCAGAGAGTAGGTACACGGAATGAAGCAGAATAGAGAACAAAATGGGGTGAAGGCTTATGTGAGCACAGTGGAAATGCAGCCGTGAGGTCAATAGAACAGTAGGGGGAGTAAAGTGCATTCGACAATATTTAAAATTGGGTGGCT
The DNA here is from genome assembly GCA_034641835.2 of Pinus albicaulis. Lineage (NCBI taxonomy): Eukaryota > Viridiplantae > Streptophyta > Pinopsida > Pinales > Pinaceae > Pinus > Pinus albicaulis. The sequence goes on from CM076584.1 coordinate 445,758,297, forward strand.
GCAGAGTAGACGCAAGCACGTTTATGAAATAGCTACGGATTTTATGCGGCTAAGAGAAGCCGTAGTCAAATCAACCACGTTTCATAATTACGGGTGGAGTATCAAAGTATAGCCGAACATGAGTGAAGACCGGAGGCTTGATTATGAGGCCATTTAAAAATGAATGCAAGGATTGTGGGGGAATCGTATAGATATCGTGGAACGGTTATGGGGTTATCAACGCAATCATTGCATATAATGGAGCTATGGTTTATAACTATGTAAAAATGTGCTTGAATGCCATTTGAAATAAATTTCTACTCATACCTTGGAATTCTTGCCATTTTTCATTGGTCTTCAATTAGTTGCTCCTCATTGATGCTTTTGAATGCCTCATGTCTTCATAATATGTCTTCATACCTGCATTTAATTTCATGATTTTTGAAATAACATCTGACTGTGAATTTTTTTGAAAAACAGGTTGGTGGCTGCAGAAACTGCTTCTGGCTGCGGAAACTGGTGTCAGCTGCGGAAACTGACACAACAATTATTTAGGTGAATGGAGATGGATAGATGATAACTGACTGAATGAAAATGGTCATGAAAGAAAATTTTATTGGTGAAATGAAATGAAATAGATGAAATGGAGTGAAATGAAATGAAGTGGAGTGGAATGAAGTGGAATGAAATGGAGTGGGTTGTCATAAAACTTGTGAAATGAGAGAGAGAGGGAATTTTTTTGGAAAATATAGGGTGTCAGGTGTTCCTGATTTTCACCCTACATTTTTTGTATAAGACTGCCAATCAATGATTGGTTTTCAGGCTTATACAATTTTTTTTTTTTTTTTTGAAACTGAAAAGAACAAAGGCTAGGCTGGTGGAGAAGAAGGATTCTTCTTCACCAGCATTATTGCAGAATTATCTTGAAACATTTTGACAAATTCCTCTTTTGAGAGTGGCTTATGATAGATCTTTAATCTATGGCCATTCACAATAAGAGGAGTTTGAGATTCATCAATGGTCTTGATTCTTACCGCTCCATTGCTAAAGATCTTGTCAATCTCATATGGCCCAAGCCAATGAGTCTGAAATTTTCCTTTAAAATCTTGAAACTTGGAATCAAATAGCAATGCCCAATCTCCTTCTTGAAACTTCTTCTCTTTGATGTATTTTTCATGCCATTTAGGTCAGTGATATTGAACTAGATCAGTTCTTAGAATTGCCTCTTGTCTGATCTCATCTAGCTCATTCAACTGCTCCATTCTATGCTTTTGGGCTTCTGATAGATCCATCCCCAACTGAACTGCTATCTTGAAGGTTTTGACTTGAAACTCAATGGGGAGCAGGAATTCTTTCCCATAAACAAGTTCATAGGGAGAATGTCCTGTTGTATTTCTCCATGTAGTTCTGTAGGCCCACAAGGCTTCAGGAAGCCTTTCTGCCCAATCTCTTCTATGTAGATGAACAGTTTTGGTGATGATACTTTCAAGAACTTTATTTGTGAACTCCACTTGACCATTTGCTTGCGGATGGTAAGGAGTAGATCTTCTGTGCTTGATTTTGTATTCTTCCATCAACTTCTCCACCAAATTAGATGTGAATTGGCTGTGATTGTCTGTTCTCTTGAATACAGAAAAGTAGATATCCATAAGAAAGTCTTTCTTGAATTCTGATGGCAGACTGTTAATATCTTGGCTTTATGAAAACTAGTAACATAATCAGTGTGCTTCTATCTCTTATTCTTTTCTTAGATGGTTGGATTCATTAAATTCCAATCGAATCTAAAGCCCATTTTCCAAAGGGTTGATGAAGATACACAGTTTTGCAGTATTCATTTGAAAAGATGGTTCACTACTCTTTGGCCATTTGTGACACCCAACTTTGACATATTGTTTACCCTTTGAAGAGGCCAACAATATCCTAAAGGAGGAAGGGATTTTATGAAATTTGTCCTTTTGTCGACAAAGTGTCTTTGTCATACATGGTTCATCATGACATGCCTTGAGGATATCAGGCATTTCATCATCCCTGACACATCTTCTGATCACAAGATCTGGCCCTGTTTTAAACAATTCGTTAGAAATCCATGAATATTTTGAACTCTCCTGAATAATCTTTCTTCTTTCATTTGGAAATAAATGTGGAGGCAGTTTCCCTGTAACCAAATAGTTAGCAATATCTGCATACCAAGGGGTCTTAGTAGTTACTGCAAACAAGTATTCATCAGGAAACTTATCCTCTACAGGAGAATCTTCTTTAGTATTTTGAATCCTAGACAAGAAATCAGCTACTGTATTTTGTTTCCCTGGTCTATCCAACACAATAATATTGAATTCTTGCAAAAGTAAGAGCCATCTTGTCACTCTGCCATTAGTAACAGGTTTGTTCATTAAATATCTAATTGCAGAATGGTCAGTATGAATAAAAGTTTCATAGCCTATTATGTAATGTCTAAACTTATTAATTGCATGAACAACAACTAAGAATTCTTTTTCAGTCACAATATAATTCAACTCTGTGGGAGTCAAATTTTTACTGGTGTAATAAATGGCATAAGGAATTAAATCTTTTTGACCCAACACAGCTCCAAGAGCTGTATCTGAAGCATCTGTAGAAATATGGAAAGGAAGTTTCCAATTTGGTCCTCTCAAGATAGGTGCTTCGGATATTCTTGTTTTCAAAGTTTCAAAAGCGGATTGACAATCAGGATCCCATTTAAATTCACAGTCTTTTGTAAGCAACTTGAAGAGTGGAGATGCTATTTTAGTGAAGTTTTCTATAGATCTTCTATAGTAACCAGTAAATCCTAGAAAACTTCTAACATCTCTTTGACAATTTGGAATAGGCAACTTGGAGATGACTTCAACTTTTGATCTATCAACCTTAATCCCATCTCCTGAAATATGATGTCCCAAAACAATACCTTCAGTAAACATCATAAAGCATTTTTCATGGCTTAATGAAAGGTTTGTTTCTTTACATCTTATAAGAACTTTTTCCAAATTTTCTAATGCCTCTTCAAATGAATTACCATAAACTGTAAAATCATCCATATAAACCTCTACACAATCATGAATTAGATCAGAAAAAATTCCTAGTACTGCTCTTTGGAATGTTGCTGGTGCATTACATAACCCAAAAGGAAGCACTCGGTAGGAAAAAGTTCCCCATGGACAAGTAAATGTGGTCTTATCTTGATCTTCAGGTGCTACCTGAATTTGATTATAGCCACTAAAACCATCCAAAAATGAAAGTACTTTTTACCTGCTAATGTGTCTAATACCTGATCGATAAAAGGCAAAGGAAAGTGATCCTTCAAAGTTGCTTTGTTCAATTCCCTGTAATCAATGCATACCCTCCACTTACCATTCTTTTTAGGTACTATAACCAAAGGAGAAACCCATCGGCTATCTGAAATTGGATAAATGAAGTTTACATTGAGTAGTTTTTGGAGCTCTTCTTTCACTATCTCCCTATGGTTTGGATTCATCTTTCTCTGAGGTTGTCTGATTGGTCTACTGTTTTCCTCAATATAGATATGATGGATGCAAGTCTTAGGATCAATACCTTTCATATCAGTATACTCCCATGCAAATGTAGTAGAATGTTTTTGCAAGATTTTGGTTAGTTCTTCATGTTGTGACTTTTCCAAATTTTTGTTGATATTCAATGTTTTTCCTGGAAAAATCTCAATGATAGAACTACCAAACTCTTCCATAGAGTAAAGAGACATTTGTCTTGATGATAAATATTCAATGTCAGATTCCAACTGAAATTGTGTGGGGTCATATTCTGAAGATGTCTTAAAATTTTCTAATGTGTTCAGAATTTGACTATCCTCACTGATTTCAGAAATGGTAAAGACAGGTTGTATAGTGTCCTCATCATCGACCCATTCATTGTCTCCTACTTATGTGATTGCTTTTGCTGGAGGATACAAATTGAATTTCTTTGTCGAATTACCATTAGAAATGTACATATCCCCAGATCTACAACTAATGAAAGCATCAGCTGTGGCTAGCCAAGGTCTTCCTAAGATAAGTGGGTGCCCTCCTAGATTACTCTTGGGAGTCAAAACCATAAAATCTACTGAATATTCCCAAGAATCTAAGGAGACTAAAATATCTTCTAATACAACATCTGGTTTGACAATTGATCAATCTGCAAGTTGCAGTAAAGTAGGTGTAAAAAGAGGATTAGGAAGTTTTAGCTGTTCCATAATCTGTCTACTCATAATGTTGATAGCAACCCCTAAGTCAATCAATGTGTTTGGAATTTCTATCCCATTTATGTGTCTTGACAATTGGACTACCTGGATCTACATACTTCTGCATGGTAATTTTTCCCATCATGATATCTGCAATTTTTCCTACCAGGTGGATTCTTGTATCTCTTGGTTTCCTTCCTAGTATTTTGAGACTCAACTCCTTTATTGTTTTTGCTAGAATAGGAATCTCTCTAATGGCTTGTAGCAAGGGAATCTTGATACAAACATTCTTTAATTCATCTAGAAAATCATAGTTAGGCAACAAGATTTGTTTTTCCACCCCTTTATCAATTTGTAATCTGTCAGGGAAAGGAGGTGTGGATGAAGATGCAGGTTGCTCAACTATAGGAGTTGTGGGGGTTAACTTTTCTTTCTCTTTTTGAATGTTTGAGTTTTGAAGAGATGCTTCCTCGGAACCCTTATTGACTTTAAGAGAGTCCTCCTTAGAGGTATCTTTCTCTTGGACATCTATAGAAGGTTTTTCTAAAACTCTACCAGACTTGAGTTGTACATCATTGAGAGGAACAATCATATAGGTAGGAAATTGTTGTCCTTCTATCATGTAAGTATTCTGAGGATTTTTATTGTTAGGATTTGGAAATGGTTGAGCTGGAAGTTGATTTGTCTTTTGTTGGAATGGAATCATGAGTTGAGGATTTGGATTTTGTTGAGAAGGTTGTTGTTGTGGAGATGGCAATGGAAGTTGTAGATTTGGGTTTGGAAGTTGTGGAGCTTGTTGATTTTGAAAAGATGGAGGATATTGATAAAATTGAGCAAATCTCCCATAAGGATTTTGCATACCTTGTACCCATGACTGATATGAATTTTGAGGTTAGGGCCAAGGTTGTTGCCAAGGATTCCAATTTGGTGGGGGTTGAAAATTCATAGGGTTGTTAAACCCTTGAGTTTGTTGCCCCTGCCAAGGTTTTCTTGCAACAAAACAGAGAGATTCTACTAAATTTGGATCTTCTTGAAAGACAGCTTTGAGTCCAGGAATTGAAGGACAATCCTTGGTCTCATGATTCTCTGAGCAAATCATACATGTTTCTACAACTTTTGCATCCAAGGGACATTCCCTTAAAGCATGTTTCTTCCTACATTTCGGACAAAAGATGGCTAGAGCATCGGTTTCTGCTTTCTGCTTGTTTTGAATTTTAAGGGTGTCTAGTTGTTCACTAAGGCTCCCTAAGATATCAGTTTTGAATTCATCAAGCATATTGCCAATCTCTGCCCTACTTACTGATCCAGTTGCATATTTTTTTGCCCTAATAAGAGAAGGATCTCTAGGCCCTTTTCCCGTTTTAGATTTTCCCCTTGAGAGATGGACACATAGTTCTGTTATGTCACAAAGTGGAAGTTGAGAAATGTCTCCTTTCCCCATCATGTTTAAAATATCTATCCATTCATATCTGATGGCTTTTAATAGAAGGGCTCTCAAAATTTCCTCATCTAAGTTGCTCATCTTTGCTCTTTTTAAGTTGTATTGAAATCTCTCAAGTAAATCCTCCAAATTTTCATCTTCTTTTTGCACCATTTTGAATACCTCATCCTTGTGATTGGCGGGCATGCAATAGTCCAGGTATCTATCCAAAAATGTTTGTTTCATATCATTCCAAGTCCTAATAGATTGGGTGACTAATCCCATGAACCATTTCAAAGCGGCTCCCTTCAATGTTGAAGGAAACAGTTTGAGTTTTTGAGAGTCTTCCATATAGTCATAGGTTCGGCACACGACTTCAAACTCAAACAGAAATGTTTCAGGATCCTCACTTCACAATCCATAAAAGTTGGGGAGGATAGATGGTGAGATGTTTTTCATCGTTGTATGAGTTTCCTCATCAACTATAGGGAATCCAAACAAGTTCTCTCCTTCCCTATTTCTTCCATAATTACCTCCACCTCCACCATTGTTGCCTCCATTATTTCCTCCTCCTCTACCTCTACCTCCGAATCCATCTACTATTTCCTCTGTCATGATAGTTTCTTCAGAGTCCTCAGAGTCCTTTGGTTCTTCTATCAAGGAAGGATAAGAGGGAGTTTCTTCCTTTTCTTCTTCAGGTGATTCTACTTCTTTAATTACAATATACTCTCCTGTAGAAGTAAAGAAAGGGTCTTCTTCTAAGTAAGATTTGGTAGATGGTGGTGAATATTTTCTATGCCTTGAAGAAGATGGAGTTGTGAAAATCGAACTCTTGGCTCTAGCTATAAACCTTCCCCTAGAATCTCTTGCTCTATGCATGTCATTTTTTATTTTTAAGTTGGGCTAATAATTCTCTTTCTGATCTTCGAGGTCACACTAGGTGCAAGAAGAGAGCATACTTAAGAAATTATTGAACCAATAACTCTCTTTTCTGATCCTCCAGATCACACTAGGTGCAAGAGGAGAGCATACTTCAAGAATTTATCAAATTTTCCCTTCTTTTTATTGTTTTTTTTTTTTAAAGAAATTGGCTACCTAGTTACACTTCCCCGGCAACGGCGCCAAAATGTTTGGTCAATTTAGTGTGTCCTAAATTGCTACATTAGTTTTTCAATCCGAGATTCGTAAGCTGACGAAGTGTGGTGCACTATATGTGCAAGATAACCTATCTCTTACTTTTTGTCGTTTTGGGTTTTTTTATTTATCTTGGGGTTTTTTATCTTGGTTGGTTTCCTAATGTGAGATGGAAATTCTAAAAGACAAGTATGGATATAAATGTTCAAGGCAATGATGTCCTTTATAATGATTTCCCAAACTTCAAACTTCAAAAGGGTTTTAAAACATGCAATGACAAAATTAATTCCTAAATGAAAATGTGCCACTATACTAGTCAAACAAACAATGAACTATTGTGCAAGAGGAGAGCATACTTAAAGAAGTTATCATTTTTTCCCTTCTTTTTATTGTTTTTTTTTTTTAAGAAATTGGCTACCTAGTTACACTTCCCCGGCAACTGCGCCAAAATGTTTGGTCAATTTAGTGTGTCCTAAATTTCTACATTAATTTTTCAATCCAGGATTCGTAAGCTGACGAAGTGTGGCGCACTATATGTGCAAGATAACCTATCTCTTACTTTTTGTCGTTTTTGGTTTTTTATTTATTTATCTTGGGGGTATCTTGGTTAGTTTCCTAATGTGAGATGGAAATTCTTGGTTGGTTTCCTAATGTGAGATGGAAATTCTAAAAGACAAGTATGGATATAAATGTTCAAGGCAATGATGTCCTTTATAATGATTTCCCAAACTTCAAACTTCAAAAAGGGTTTAAAACATATAATGACAAAATTAATTCCTAAAAGAAAATGAAAATGTGCCACTATACTAGTCAAACAAACAGTGAACTATTGATCATGAAACCCATTACCCTTGCTGCTGTCTAAATACAAAATAAACTGTGCTCAAAGAAATCCAAGAATTGCAAGCAAAGTAAAGCTAAAATCAAATTACATCAACTCATATTCTGACCCCTCACCATTAGTCTCGTTATGGCTTTCGGAGGTAATCATAAACAACTTTAGCAATCTGATATCTAATTTGCATAAAAATAAACTAACATCAAATTACACACTCATACTTCAATCCCTCACCATTAGTCTCGCTATGGCTTTCGGAGGTAACTGATAATGACATGAGAAATTTAATATCTAACTTGCAGAAAAATAATCTAATATCAAACTACACACTCATACTTCAATCCCTCACCATTAGTCTCGCTATGGTTTTCGGAGGTAATTGATAATGACATGAGTAATTTAATATATAATCTAACTAATAAAGCAAATGTACAAAACTGAAATAAATAAAACAGTGCTGGAATTAAAAGCTAAGAAAAATAAATCAACAGAAGGACAAGACTGATTCCATGTCATTAGTCATTGTAGAAATATGTGCAAATGCCTGGGCTACCTACTGTAATCTGGAACAAAGACATTGATCAGTTAACAACAGTATAAAGCATGAAAAATTATGGACAGAAATAAAACGTTAATACCATAAGAGATGTAATATATACACGTGAATAACTATGGCATAATGAACGTAAGGAAATAAAACATGAAACTATACAACAATAAACAAAAACCTCGGCGTGTGCAGGGGCCCTCTGCACAATCCTCGGGCAACAGCTATCAACCACAAATTATGCTTATGAACAAAGTCTTCTCATGTATTTAAAACGCAGTCATAACAAGGAAATAATGTCGCGGCACAGTGGGCTTTCTTTTCAGCAAAATTACATTACAGAAGCTAGCTACTATGCGTATGAGAACGCATTATTTATAACAGAGGATGACATAACTGCTTTCCTACAATCTGCGCTGATAAGAGACACGTGAACAACCACGTCCAGAAATATAGCATTATGGCTGCCGTGAAGATTAAATCTATGGAGGGTGGCCGTTGGATTCGACTTATGGAGCAGTTCACAGGTGTTGATATGTCCCCTGAGATTTAGGAACGGCCACGCAAGTCTTCGCGTGGTGAAAAACGGAGTTTTGTCACCGTAGGACTCTTAGGTTGACCACCACTTGACTACCTTTAACCACGGCCTTCTTTGGTGAATTCGACTAAGCCAATAGGTCTCGGTCCATATCCATGTCATTTCCAACTTGCCCATGTGGCTTGATTTGCCTGAAGACACCTGCAATATAGACTTTAACAAAATGGCTGCGGAAAGTTGAAGCAGCTGCGGAAAGTGACAAGATTCCGCAGCTTAATGAGCAAAAATCTAATTCAAACAGTAGACACAAAACATAGTTAAAAAACCACTTTAAATGCTCTTTTATGATTAATATTCAATGATGTTGATGACTTAGGAGGTCCAGGTAAATGGAAAAAGTCTAGAAAGGTGTATAGGAAAGATGCAAGTTTGGGACTCAACACTACTCTCACTATATAGCCTATACTCAAGTCCGCTCTTGCAACTTCATCTCTAGTATCTTTGACATCTATGGCATTAGTTTTTCTGCCTTCCACTTTTGATTATGAGATTATGTAACTAATATTGGACTCCCTAACTACGTAACTACTATCTGGCACACCAACACAAACTAGATTACATGACTGTGTAACGCATGTTGGATTCCTTCATTATTTCAATGCATATTGTTATGTGCCTTCAGTCTACTAGTATTAGGCTATGTATTGAAACATTATATGTCAATTTGAGGTATGTTCCAATCTATTTCATGCTATTTAATGCTTCCACGTGTTGATAGAATATTCCACACAGGTCCATAAGCATATGCTCAGTCTCTTTTCTCTTTAGTATTTTATCACTTATGGTCGGGGAATTCTCTCTCTTTTCTCATTCATTCTTGCAAAGACACTTAAGTCTCGCTTCCCTTGTGAAGGGACTGTTACTATTTTTTATTCATGTTGTGTATTCATTTTCATGAAGCAATGTTAATTGTAACTTATGAAGATGAAATTGGCCCAAGCTTTGTGGCTCTACTTAAGTTGTTCAAGTGTTCTTTCTAGCACTAGTGCAACTTTGAAATGCATCAACATTCAACTTTCAAAAACTCATTTCTTTTGCTTGTTTGATGTCATTGTCGTGTATTTTTGACAAATGTTGCCACTGTGAAACTAGGAAAATAGGTTCAACCCCCCCTGTGACTAATGTATTTTGTTATTTTTTCTAGTAAATCTCTCTGCCTATATATATATTGGTTGTTTTTGTAATTTTAGTGATTTTTCTCATTGGATTCATCAAGTGACCATACATGAATGATGGTTAAGTTTAATATTTTCCAGAGGACCAATGTACCTCTAGTGATTATAAACTTTTTTTAGGCATGTACTATTGAATCTCTTAGTCAAAGCATGAGGTTGATGATGTTATGGTGTGTGTCCAAAGCTAGGGATTGAATTTTTATTGAGTTTTTAATATATGTGACTCTGAAGTGTGATTCTTGGAGTTTTTTGGCCTACCTACTCCTAGTTCTTGATCCATCATCATCAAAAAATACTAGCTACAATTTCCCTTTTAATTCTATATCACGATTTTGAGTTTCAAGTTTCCCTTCTTCTTGAATATTTCCATTGATAGCTTCCATCGCATTAAGCCCACACTATAGTCCATTTTGAGAAGCCTTTCATCCTCGTGAAACTCAACAATATTATATTACTTTTATATCCTGCCTTAAGAAATTCGTTCTCAAATTCCACCTGCTACATTTTATCATTTTTGTGCACTCTAATCTAACCGAGGCATCACAAAGTTCCTTAATTATGTCATGCCATTTGCCTTTAAGCAACTATTTCTTTTCTTCCTTCCCTTTTACAAATTGAAATTTTGTACCAATATTTGATTCACAAGCTTGAATCTCCACTTCATTGCACATTCTTGCATCTATTACTTGTCCCATCCACACGGAACGAAAGTTGACCAAGTTCCTTTTCCATGTGTTCAATTCATATCCATCCTTTAAAAATTTGTAGTATATATTCACAATGCACGCTATTCATTAATAACATTCAATTCATAAGCTTACTGACTAATTGTAGTTAAATATTTGTTTTAGTGAAATTACACAATAAATTGATGGGTGTTGTCACCCTCTATTATCTCCACGTTGGTTTCATTATATTTACCATAGACAATGTTCTCCTAGATTCTCCTAGAAAAAAGAGTTTTCTCATTCCCTAAAAGAGTTATGTTTTGTCTCAGAGACTGGAAAATGAAGATCCTTAAAAATTTACCATCTATGAGTACTATCCCTTTCACTAGATCATAGAATCTCTTTGTAAATTTAATGATGGTGTACTTACCACACTCGGTCTTTCCAATTAGTGTGGCACTACTCCCTGCATTAATTATAAGGTTGAAATTTCTCAAAATCGTGGTATTTAAATGAGTTGGATAAGTAAATTCCAAATTATTAAAGGCTAAAGGGACATGGTCTTTTTCATGGCTAACCTAGTTGTGGTCCTCTAGATCTATAACGTTATTTATGTCAAAAAATTCAAACGTAGATGTCACAACATCATACCCTTTCGCTATGTCCAAAGTTATACTTCTAGCATCTTCTATCATATGAAAAAAAACTTCCAAAACTAAAATGGTTCAATAGAAAAGAATGAGAATTGAAAAAAAAATTTGATATAAGCCTTTGTCCATACCAAACCTCAAAAGGCCAATAATATATTTCAAAAAACATAGAATTTCCCAAGACCAGCGTGACAACATCAAAGTCCTAGTCCCTTTGGCTAGTTCCAAAGTTATACTTGCAACATTTTCTATCATATGACCCAATATTCTAAAAATAAAATGGTTCAATAAAAAATCATGGGAATTGATAACCCTTTGGCCTATAAGCCTTCCTCTATACCAGAACTCAAAAGGGCAATAACATATTTCAAAAAACTTAGAAGTTACTAGGGCCAATCTTGTATACTATGACTGCTTACTGCAACTCCTCTCCACTTATTAATTTAAATTTTGTATATAGTTGAATTCAAGAGCATTCAGATAGAATGTTTTAGGTCCCAATTGTATCAAAATGGGATGATTTTTCATATCAACCAGGAATGATGTTTGTGTTTAGATGAAAGTCAGTGGTTCTTCCAAAGCTGAGATTGTAGAGTGCATAGGGTATATTTTAGATTTTGTTGTTTTATTTCTGTGTTGAGCACTATTTTTATGAGTATTTCTCTCATTTCTTTGTATTGAGTTGGTCTATTTTTAATTTTTTGTATATACACACATTTGACCAATAATTTTTTTATGTTAACTCAAATGATATGTTTGTCCATAATTTGGAAAAAAGATCAGATATTGTTCTTTGAAATAAAATTTAGAGCATCTTTGTTTAAAGGTGAAATGTCTCATAAGTAATTTGGATTGAAATATACTCTTGAAAATATGGTATCTCATTTATCTTAGTGCCATCGGACAAAAATGCAACTTCATAGAGTGCAATGTGTAAGTTGGAAACATAATTTGCATTTTGTAGTTTTTAAAGTTTATTACATCCATATTGTAGGAGGATTTCCATGGTTTTTGGCATTAAATAAGAAATTTCATCCAATTTTTAATATGATTAATTGGAAGGAAATTACATTAATTAACATATGACATAGAGCTAAGTTGACCTTGTGATATCTTGGTTTTTTTTGGTAGGTTTGAATCAAGCTATTGAACTGGTTTCATATTATGCCTTACTGCAAGAATAGGTTCAGGTGCGAGGTAAAATTGTATACCTACAATACTCCAATAGGCATGAAATTGTCGATAGCAATAACTTCAGGGATGACGAAAACAATGTATTATTGGTGACAATTGAGGGTGTAGAAGCTAGTTGTTGGGGTCCTGTGTTTTGATAGATTGGCTAATCAAAAGACAAGGCAACATCAGAACCAATCTTTAGAGCTCTAGGATATAGCCCTCCTAGTCTCAGAGAGGGATCTCTCAATGTGTTTATAAAGATATGTCTTGAATGATTTAGAAGTTGATTTTAGGCTAGTTAGGAAGTGTAGGGTTGTTTGTTTTGTTTGGTTGGAAAAATATGTTTTTATGTAGTATAGATAGAGGATGGGAATCTACAATCCATTGGGAAATGGAGTCATGTGAAAGTCCAAATAGTTCTGATTGAGAAGGAAGGGAAACCAAAGGGAAAATCTAACTTGGTCAAGCATCTGTTGAATAATATAGGTGAAATGGGATGGACATTAAGGACTAAGAGTAAAAAGTAGATAAACCCTCTCACAATGACTTAAAGGATTCAGGGAACACCCTATTTCCTCCAATAAGCTCACTGTTTTGGACTTTAATCAACATGAATACTCAAAGAAAAGGAGAAAGGCATATTAAAACCTTCTCAATGAATCATAGGATTCGGAGATTGCCCTATTTACTCCTATAAGTTCACTGCTGAAATGCTAAATCAACAAAGACATACAATTGCATTCAAAGAAGAGGGAATGCCTTAGACATCTAGGACTTCAATTATAGGGACCTTTAACACAATAATTACAATAAGGAATAGAGGATATGATTGAACAGACCTCTCTGTCAAACTACAAGCATTAATAATCAAAGGGAGATTTCAGATACAACATTCAGTGGCAAAGAAAGAGGGAAAGCCTAAACAGTCTTTGGCACAACTGAAGTAATCATTTCTGAAATAAAACAAACTGAATAGTCAAGAGAGATGTCAAACTACACTGTCACATTCAGTAGCAGAAAACATATAAACAGTGAAGGATAAACAGGTCAGAGTTGCTTCTAAGATACATTTCTCTGCCTAAAATTTTTATTGTACTGTAAGTCAAAGCATAATGGAACAAAGTGATAAACAGGAAACAACATTAACAATAAGAGATTAATTCACCAAAACCAGGCTCAGGGATCCAATGGTCCAGCCTCCTTCATTCAACAGGGAAAACAAAGATTTCCACACTCCTTCAGAACACCAATGCTTCTTTAAAGCAACAATATGTATTACTTTAGAAATCACCAAATGCCAACCTTTTACATTGAGACTTCAAAGCGTCTTTATAGGAAAAATGAGGAAAAGTAGGTGAAGAAGGTTTTAATGATCATCAGAGATATGAGAGGGCATTCGAATGCTCCATCCTGAACCATAAATATTACATTAATTTCTGGACAGACTTAGTAACTTTGTTGCTTGCTGAGGTTCCTTTGACATGACATAAAACACCCTACAAAGTTTCCTTTGGGAAGAAATACTATTTGTAGTGGTACTGTTATCTTCTTAGGTGTGAGTTAAGTGAAGAATGGGCTATGAGGACTCCCATACTTCTAAATAACTTCTTCTGATAGTTTGTAGTAGCTTCCTTGGTGTAATAACTGCTTGGCAGGCTTGTGTGCATGGATATGGGTAATATATGTGTGAGTCAGCTTCTTCACCCATAACTGCTCTATTATTTTGTACTTTAACTTGTTTTGGCTCTTTTTATGCTTTAACTTTGCTGATTGCTCGATCTCCCTATGTACCTATGCCTTCAAATTTTGTATTAATCTTAAATGCCTTGTCATATGCCACTAGATATACGATTCTCATCTATCTAAGTGTTCTGTGCACAGGTGGAGGGTTTCACTGAGCTGGAGGGTTTATTGAGGATTCATGGATATGATCCATTGATTGGCACGACCTCACCCTCTGTTCTGGTCCCTCTGATATTGATTCTTGGCCCTGAGATTGCTATCTGAGCCTTTGGGTCACCTTTGTGACTATAGAAAAAACTGCTACAGAGTTACTCCTTTAAACCTGCAAACACGCAAAAATTCGTTATTAAATCATGCGAGCTTGGCTTGCAGAGGTCCTGGGATGGAGGAGCTGTGAGGTGGAATGTGATTGCAGCGGAAAATCAGGAAAAAACCCTGGCAGAGTAGCTAACTAGGTGCAGTGGAGGTTTGGGCACAAGGATGAACGTGGACCGTTAGATCAGGACGAACTATGGTGGAGATTTCTTGATGGATTCGTTTGGGAGAGAGATGTGAAGCAAATGAATTATTGTCGCGATATAATGTGGGCCGAGATTAAAAGCTAAAATTACGTTGCAAAGGGTAGGCAGTATGGCAGAAAACTTGGAATGGTTTTCGAGCGGTGAAATTGGGGGGTAGGTGTTTTTTGCGTTTGGAACGCGATTCCACTCATTGAGTGATGCGTGTATTTCTAAAACCGCACATATCGCGCAATATTCAAACGTTAACTCTTGGGCGCAAAAATTACGCAATATGTGTCGTCAGTCGTCGGAAGATGGTCGGGAGATCCGACGGTGCGGAATGAACGCGATATCAAGTGAGATGTGTGGGCGGAAGGTGTGGTGGGACCTTTGGTGACGTTGGCCCTTTTTCATGTAGCAGGTGTGCGGTTGGGAGTGTTTGGATGGTCGGGATAGATCCTGGTCATTGGATCTATAGAATGGACGGTAGGGATAAAGCAAGGGGATATACGGCAATAGGAGGATGGATGGCAGGATGGAAGGAGGGTCGTTGATCACCGTTAGATCTACGGGATCAACGGTGAAGGTTGCATCGGGGGTAAAACGTTGGGTGAAATATTTATAAAGAAAAAGGCGCATTCGCAGAGAAATATGAGGAGAGGAGGGCTTAAGGATAAGCGCTCGGGTGTGGTCCCATGGAGAGAAAGAACCAGGTGTAAGAAGAAAGGGTTGACTTATGCGCCTAGTTATAGCGCTTGGGTTTTATGGAGAACAGGGGCTGAGTTTAAGCTCTCGGGGCTTAACACCTTAAAGTGAAAAAAACTATTTTAGGCCAGAATATAGGGTTTTTGGGCCAAAACAGAGTTCTGATAGATGGAAATGGAGAGATTTAAAACAAATAAACGGGAGATGTAAGGTTTAAAGGGGATTTTGAAATGGTTTGGAGGTGAAATGAAGGGGTTTTGAGGGATTTCATGGGGGAAACAAGGATGAAAAAGGGGATTTTGTGGGAGTGAAATGGAGAGGTAAATGATGGGAAAATGGAGCATTATGAGCAGTTTTCTCCTGGTAATGAGCAAGTTCTTGAGGGATTATAGTGAAACAGCAGTGAAGATTAATTCAAAGGACAGAGAATAATCATAAGACTTCAAAGATGATGAATTTTCAAAGGAAGTATATCTCTTGAATGCTTGAAAACAAACTTAGCCACCACTAGGTATATCAAAATTTATAGGTAGCTAACAGTGGCTCCACTTGGGGAGGGCAGCTTTCCCTTTAGGTGTCCAAAACCTCAGAAATCTCTGGATTAAGTAGACCAGTGCCTCATCCATTGGAAAATTTTTCTTTGCTTTCTTGCTAGTACTTTTTGCAATTTGGCAGTTCCTTTAGTGACCTGCAACATGAAACTTATTTGAAACAAACATTTCTACCTACCCCAGGCTAATTGTCCTAAAATTTTCTTCCTTTGAGTGCACTTGGACAGGCATCTCTTTCACATATTATTTTGCAAACGGAAAAATAAACCTATCTAATGGTACCCTTATTTCTCCATGAGTCCAGATTAAGCAGTTGAACTCATAAATTCACTACCTAATCTAATATCTGTCAGGATTAAACAGTCTAATATATTTCCATTCTCTATATTCTAAAAAAGAAATTGAAAACACACCCAAACTAGGATTAGACTGTCTGATTTGTTGTGGGTCCATGGCATAAATACAAGCTGCACATGAACTAAAACTTGCAGAGATTCAAACACCAAAACTTTGAAGACTAAAGATTTGAATTTCAAAAACATTCTTCCTTCTTGTTGTGACTCGGATTTTAAGCTTTTTAGAGTCATCTTTTTCTTCATTTCATCTCTGGTTTTGATCTTGTTAGAGTTGTATCCTTTTTGTTTGCTAGTTCAAGTTTTGAGTGTGTTAGAACCAGTTCTACTTCTTCTTCCTTTAGCTCAAGTTTTGAGAGAATTAGAGCCATATTTTCTTATGATTCCAGGTTCAGATTTTCAGCATGTTTGAACCTTTCTTTCTTCTATTCTAATCTATTCTACTGATCATCCAATGTTAAACAGTTTGGAAGATTTTCTTCACTATCCTATCAGCAGTAAATTGAAATCTTCCCAATCATGATTAGGTTGTATGATTGGATAGTAGTGCTCCTTAAAGTAGTGGCATTTGAGCTTGCACACTTTCATATTTTCCTTTATTTTTGGTATGGGGCTATACCTTTCCTGTCTTATTTCTGCCCTCTTTTTGTTTTTCTATTGTTTTTTTATTTGTATTTCTCTTTTTCTTTATGCAAATGGTATGTACAATGGATAAAAACTCTGAAACTAAGACTCTTGACAGAAATAGTGTTTAAGCATCCTGCCATTGACAGGACCTCCTAACACTTCTTCACCATTCAGTTCCTGCAAGAAAAATGCATTATTCCCTCTTATGGAATGAATAATGTAGGGCCCTTTCCACAAATTTTCAAACTTACCATGTTTTCCTTTCTCTTACCTTCTTGAATCCCATTTGAGAACCACATTTCCAACTTGGAAGTCATTAGCTTTAGTCCTTTTGTCAAATAACTTTTTGATGTTTTCTTAGACTTTTTGAGTTCTCTGGCAAACTTCTTCTCTGGTCTGCTGCAAATGGATGGTCTGATTGATCCTTCTCTACATATCATTTTCCTCAACCTGGACTTCCTGAAGGAGTTTCATGACTATAATTCCCAAGGATGTTGGGAAAACAACATCCATGCCATAGACCAACTGATAAGGGGACATGTTGATTGAATTTTTGGTGGTTAACCTGTCAGCCCACAAGGCATGGACCAGCTTACTATGCCATGCTTTCTGATTCTGCTCCAACAACTTCTTGATGATGTTGATCAAACTCTTGTTGGAGGATTCAGTAAGTCCATTTCCTTGGGGGTAATAGGTTGTGGAGTGGCCTAAGGTGATCTGATATTTATGGCAGAAATCAACCATCCTCTTGGATTTAAATGCAACAACATTGTCTGTGATTATTTTCCTAGGACAACCAAATCTGGACAATATGTTGGTCTCAAGGAATTTAATGATGATAGAGTCAGTAGCATTCCTAGTGGGTACGGCCTCTATCCATTTGGTAAAATAGTCAGTGGCTGTGAGGATCCATTTGTGCTGGGCTGAGGAGGGTGGATGGATTTCCCCTATGAAGTCCAAACTTCACTACTGAAAGGGTGCTTCAACACTAATAGGTTGCAAGGGTAAGGGCAAGAGCTTTCTTCTACCATCAAAATTTTGGCACTTGTGGCAAGACATCACTAGTTTATGGGTGTCTGGGAAAAGGGTGGGCCAATAGTAACCAAATCTGAGGATCTTGTTTGCTGTGGTCTTCCAATTTAAGTGCCCTCCACATTCTCCTTCATGCATTTCATGCATGATTTTTCCTGCATCAACCTCAAGCAAAAATTTTACTAGTATCCCAACAACATTTTTCCAATATATAACTCCATCTATCATACAATAATTTAAAGCCTTCTGTTTTACGAATCTAGATTTTTTTTTTACAAAGAAGGAGGAGCATTTAAATAAAGCAACACATAAATGATGTCAGCATACCATGGGGAGTTCATGAATGTTTCTTTAGTAAATGGTGTTGGGAATTCTTCTATTTCTTCCAAGGCATCAACCATATTCATATTTAGAGCTTTGAAATTAGACTCAGCCATGAGTTTTTCTAATCCTTGTCCCTTGATGAGTTTAGTAGGCCTGATTTCTAAGTCATATTCTAGAATAGTAGCAATCCATTTTCCCCTTTTACCATCGAGGTCCTGAATTAGAATATCTTTGACTACCGTGTGTGGCACAAATGCAATGATATGTGAATGTAAAATGTACACCCTAAAGTATTTTAATTCTCTTACCAGTGTTAAGGCTTGCTTATCCATGATATTGTATTGAAGTGGGGCATCTCTTAAGGCTTTTCTGAAAAAGGATATTGGTTGTTCTTGCCCCAATTTATTCTTTTGTAACAACACTACAGCTATTGTATGCTCATATGCAAAGGAAAAAATGTATAAATCTTTGGTGAAATCAGGACTGATAAGGACTGGTGCTTGAGTGAGGGCTTGCTTTACTAGTTCAAATGATTGTTTAGCTTGCATTGGCCATTTAACACCTACTTCTTTCTTGAGCATGTTAGTGATGTTCCTTAATAGCTCAGCAAGGTTAGGGATGAACCTCCTCAAAAAATTAATCTTTCCAATGAAAACCTATAATTCTTTGAGGTTTCTAGGGTGGTTGATATTCAATATGCCATCAATTCTTTTAGGATCTATTTTGATCCCTTCTTCAGACATTATGTGACCAAGGAGCTTTCCTTCCTGGAGGCCAAAGAGTGTCTTTTTGGGATTTAAAGACAAACCAAATCTTATGCATTTCTCAAAAACTTTCCAGTAATGTTCTTCATCAGTTTTAGAGAAGACTGTAATATCATCAAGGTAAATGATTATAAAATAGCCTATGTCTTCTGAGAAATCTATGTTCATGGCCCTCTGAAAGGTGGCTTTTGCATTCATCAAGCCAAATGGCATTTTGACATACATGAATGTCCCCCAAGGTGTAGTAAAAGCAGTTTTATGTTGATCACTTGGGAGAACTAGAACCTAATTATAACCTAAGAACCCATCCAACAATGATATTCTTTTTGACCCAACTACCCT
Source organism: Pinus albicaulis (assembly GCA_034641835.2). Classification (NCBI taxonomy): domain Eukaryota; kingdom Viridiplantae; phylum Streptophyta; class Pinopsida; order Pinales; family Pinaceae; genus Pinus; species Pinus albicaulis. The sequence continues at coordinate 445,777,630 of CM076584.1, forward strand.
TTGAAGGATGTGGTCCATCTTTGGCAAGGGGTAGTTATCTTTCAGAGAGGCTCTATTTAGGTTCCTGAAGTCAATACACATCTTGATCTCCCCTGTCTTCTTCCTGACAGATACTAGATTGGAAACCCAGTCCGAGTATCTAAGAGGAACAATGATCCCTGCCTCATACATCTTCCTAATTTCTTTTTCTACTGCAGGCAGTAAGACATGGTTTATCCTCCTTAATTTCTGTCTGAAAGGTTTCTGATTTTCCTTAAGAGGAATTTTGTGCTGAATGATGCTATTGTCATATGATTTCAAATCTTTATGGTCCCATGCAAAAACATCTATAAACTCTTTAAAGAGTGCTATGTATTGTTGTTTAATGTGGGCAGGAAGGGTGCTAGATAGCTTAATCATTTTAGGCTTAGTTGGGCTACCTATGTTGTGCTCTTCCACATTAGTTTCCATAGGTTCTATTTTGGGTTCCTTAGCCACATCGTTGAAATAAAAAATTTGCTCTAATGGGGCTAGGCCTTTGGGTATGGTATCACCTTTACACTCAAAAACTTCAAGGTCCTTTTGGTCTGGATCATCAGATAATTTTTCTTTGAAGAGATGATCAAACTGATTTATATCAGTAGGAGAGGAAGACTCTGTTTCAGGAATTAGTTCTCCATCTAAACATTCTTTTTCATGGCTGAAACTTGGTGATGCTGTGGAAAACTCATTTTTTGATTGCAGGAAATCCTCTATATGTTTATCATTGTTAAACACCTGCCAATGATCTTCGTTATCAGGCACTACTGGTCTATTTTTTACCTTTATAATGAATTTTTCATTGATCTTTGGTATTTGGAAATTACTAGCAGTAAAAGCAAGTTCGTTTGCCAGGTGATTTTGGGCTCTTGGTATGAACATAAGCTCGTATTTTTCGAAAGTTTTCAGGAGATCTAAAATAGTGTTTCTATATTCTCTGAGTTTGGGGTTTTTGGTTGCATATTCCCCTTTGATTTGTTTTATGATTAACTCGGAATATCCCTGTACTAGTATCTTTTTGGCTTTTAAATCTTTAAGTATGTGCAGGCCAAGGAGAAGGGCTTCATATTCTGCAATGTTGTTAGTGCATGAAAAATCTAATTTGCAGGCATGTCCTTTGTTTGTGTTGTGTATCCATACACCAGCCTTTGCACTATTTTTGCTGCAAGAGCCATCAAAGCTCATTCTCCATAGTGTTTCCGTTTCATTTTCATCTATTTTATGTTGCTCAAAGCTACTGGGAGTTGAGATATCTAGAGGTTGAAAGGAAGACAATTTTGAATGATCTGATGCACTAATGTCCTGATCGTTTTCTTTCTTTGTTTGGGTGGCTTCATCTTCATTGTATAAAATAAAGGAATCTAGATCTAAATGGGTGGAATAAACAGGAATGTCATGTGGTTTTTCCTTGTTTCTCACCATGTATTTTATGAGGGTTTCCCTATATAATCTTCTGGTTTGACCAAACACTGGGATGGTGGCATAAGACATATCCATTTGAAGGGTGCCCTGAATCTTAGCTCCCCATGATCTAGGCAAGAGGATGCCATATTTTTGGGGAATGTCAGCTACTACCACATCCATTACAAGATTCTTGGCAGGAATTTGAGACAAGTTAACACACAAATATTTAATTAACCCCAAGCATTTGACCCTTCTGGAATCAAAGGAATACAAGTCTTTATATGGTCTAGTAATCTCTAATCCTAAGCTTTCCATTATTACCTTGGGCATAAGATTGTGTGATGCTCTTGAATCTAGCATGGCATTGTGTAAGATCTTGTCATGTATGTTTAAACTAACATAGAAGGGAGGCACAGCTCCTTCTTGGTATTTTCCTTCAATTTTAGGACCAAGCAACAGCTCTGGCTTGTTATCTGTCAAGTTCAAAGTATCAGTATCACCATTTATATTCAGAGCTTTTAGGACCTGGTTTTTGTACACTTCCTGGGTTACCAATTCAGTCAGGGGTATGTTGATTTTGATCTTTGCAATCTCTCCCTCAAGGCTGAAAGGAACTATTGATTTTTTCATATTTACATCTTCTTTCTCACTTATGTTTTTCTCAGCAATTTTGACTTGCTGAGATTTATTAGGGTTGTCAATATGAGTTGTTTTAGTAGGGCCACTAGCAGAGTTACTAGGGAAACTTTCTTCAACATTTGGCTCGCTACTTTTGTCTTTGTTTGCATCAGCTCTTTTGGCTATTGTGATAGTTTTGTTTGTTATCTTTTTAGGCTGATTTTCTGTATTTCTCATAATAGCAAAGCTTGTGTTTTTGTTATTTGGATTATCTATGTTCCCTTTGCTTCTTAGATCATCGTGTTTGTGTACCTCCAGGATTGCATTCTCAAACCCAAATCTATAATCTTAAGACTCCTCATATGTATCTTCCTTTGGTTCTGAGGAGAAGAAACCTTGTTCTTCTGCAATGAGGAAAACATCATCCCCACTGTTTGATCCAATCAAGTTTACATGGTCTTCTCCCAACCTTTCACTCTCTTCTTCTTCCTCTTGATCTACGTAATTTTGTTGGAAGGGAGGCCTAATTTTTTGGTCATTATCTCTTTTCCTTTCTTGATTTTTTTCTTTTCTAAAATTCTGATTTCTATTTCTATTTTGGAGGTTGTTTTGGTGTTCTCTTGGTGGCACTCTATCATTCAAGTTTATTTTTTCAAGCATTCTCTCCATTACCTTCACTAGGTTGTCAATTTTGGTATCAAAGGATGAGGTTTAGGGTGCAGTATCATCTTTATAAGTTACCCTATTCTTTGATCTTAACCTAGATCTTTTCTCCATTAAGTTTTATTCTACACTCACAACTCCCTTCTGCATGTCTTCTAGAGTTAAATAACCTCTCTCCCTTAGCTGATAGGCCATATCAGCATCGAAACCTTCAGGATATTTCACTAAGGCCATGCCTTAGGGAGGTTTCATGTGAGGTGGAAGGGCATTGTAGACACTGTTAAACCTGGTGGAGAAATCATGAACACTCTCTCCCTGATTTCTTTTAAGACTCTTGTACTCTGCTAATATTTGGAGAGGGTTGCTTTTGATCTCCCATTAGTTTATGAATGTTTGATGTAAAGAGGGAAGTTTATTGATGTTATTAGGAGTTAAGCCCTTAAACCACTTATTTACCTCTCCTCCAAAACTTTGAGAAAATATTCTCATCTTTATGGTCTTATCTTCTATTTCCATATAATCAAAAGCATCTTCCATCCTATATACATGTTGTTGAGCTATGGTAGATTCTTTTCCAGTGAAATGGGGGATTTTAGACTAATAGTCATTTGGCAAGGGAACCATAGGTTGTGGTAACACTAATGGGGCATACCATGTTGCCATGGCTGGAAAGAAAGGTGGATTTACAATCGGTGGATTAACAAGAGGGAAAGTGGGCTAAAAAGGAGTGTTTTGGATAGTGGTGGTATGGATTGGAGTGGCATAAACACTTGGGCCAGCAAATTGGTTTTGAGAAAATTGGTTATGAAAAAGGCTAAAGTGGTGAAGAAGCTGTGAATCAGGAGGAGTTTAAGGTGAAGCCTCTCTACCATAACTCTGTTGCAAACCTGTAGTTTCAAGATCAGTTTGATTTAAATCGCTTTGAGATCTGGTTCTAAAAATGTTCTTAGTATGATGCAAGTCAAAGTGTAAATCCTCTAAGATAGCAAGGTTTGTAGGGAAATATTTTGTTCTTGGGATGTTCCTATCAGCAGCTAACTTTCCAGCTTTAGAAGTCTGCCACAAAATTCTCTCTGGATTGTCAACTATTGTAGGAGGATTAGGGTCTGTATGGGATCGAGTGTTGATCCTATGTGAAGCCAGAATGTTTTTCAAAAATTGAGGGAGGCTGAAGTTTGTAGGAACTGTTTGAAAGTTTTACCTCACATAATGTCTTATCTAATATGGGACTAGGCTTATAAACTTCTTCAAGGTTGGTTAACACAGTCCTAAAGAGGTCTAGAGACCTAGATGGGTAATAGGCCTACTGGGGCTAAATGGAATTTCTAGGTGGAAATTTTTTAGCTTTTTGTGAAGGTAAAATGTTTTATGGTTCCACCACCATGCTTATTATGAAGCCAATCTGAGATATTTTTGAATTTTGTACATTTTTATGGTTATGAGAGTGTCCTATGTTTGATCTTAACACTTAGCTAAGGTGCTCAAACAAACAGAGTCTACTCTATGGCTTACTAACTGATTTTCTTAGAGATTTGTATAACTAAAGAGTGCACAAGAGTTAGCTAGACTATCCTATACTCAATAGCTCCCACCGTGATCGCCATTATGTTGGGGTCTTTTGTTTTGATAGATTGGCTAATAAAAAGACAAGGCAACATCAGAACCAATCTTTAGAGCTCTAGGATCTAGCCCTCCTAGTCTTAGAGAGGGATCTCTCAATGTGTTTATAAATATATGTCTTGAATGATTTAGAAGTTGATTTTAGGCTATTTAGGAAGTGCAGGGTTGTTTGTTTTGTTTCGTTGGAAAAATATGTTTTCATGTAGTATAGATAGAGCATGGGAATCTACAAGCCATTGGGCAATGGAGTCATGCGAAAGTCCAAATAGTTCTAATTGAGAAGGAAGGGAAACTAGAGGGAAAATCTAACTTGGTCAAGGACCTGTTGAATAATATAGGTGAAATGGGATGGACATTAAGGACTAAGAGTAAAAATTAGACTAAATCCTCTCACAATGACTTAAAGGATTCGGGGAATGCCCTATTTCCTCCAATAAACTCATTTTTTTGGACTTTAATCAACATGAATACTCAAAGAAAAGGAAAAATTTAGACTAAAACCTTCTCAATGAATCATAGGATTCGGGGAATGCCCTATTTCCTCCTATAAATTCACTGCTGAAATGCTAAATCAACAAAGACATACAATTGCATTCAAAGAAGAGGGAATGCCTTAGACATCTAGGACAGCAATTATAGGGAGCTTTAACACAATAATTACAATAAGTAACAGAGGGTATGATTGAACAAACCTCTCTGTCAAACTGCAAGCATTAATAATCAAAGGGAGATTTCAGATACAACATTCAGTGGCAAAGAAAGAGGGAACGCCTAAACAGTCTTTGGCACAACTAAATTAATCATTTCTAAAATAAAACAAACTGAATATTCAAGAGAGCTGTCAAACTACATTGTCACATTCAATAGCAGAAAACATATAAACAATGAAGGATAAACAGGTCAGAGGTGCTTCTAAGATACATTTCTCTGCCTAAAATTCTTATCCTACTGTAATTCAAAGCATAATGGAACAAAGTGATAAACATGAAACAACATTAACAATAAGAGATTAATTCACCAAAACTAGGCTCATGGATCTAATGGTCCAGCCTCCTTCATTCAACAGGGAAAACAAAGACTTCCACACTCCTTCAGAACACCAATGCTTCTTCAAAGCAACAATATGTATTACTTTAGAAATCACCAAATGCCAACCTTTTACACTGAGACTTCAAAGAGTCTTTATAGGAAAAATGAGGAAAAGTAGGTGAAGAAGGTTTTAATGATCATCAGAGATAGGAGAGGGCATTCGAATGCTCCATCCTGAGCCATAAATATTACATTAATTTCTGGACAGACTTAGTAACTTTGTTGCTTGCTGAGGTTCCTTTGACATGACATAAAACACCCTACATATTGTCCTTTGGGAAGACACACCATCTGCAGTGGTACTGTTATCTTCTTAGGTGTGAATTAAGTGAAGAATGGGCTATGAGGACTCCCATACTTCTAAATAACTACTTCTGACAGTTTGTAGTAGCTTCCTTGGTGTAATAACTGCTTGGCAGGCTTGTGTGCATGGATATGGGTAATATCTGTGTCAGTTAGCTTCTGCACCCATAACTGCTCTGTTCTTTTGTACTTTAACATGTTTTGGCTCTTTTTATGCTTTAACTTTGTTGATTTCTCAATCTGCCTCTGTACTGATGCCTTCAAATGTTGTATTAATCTTCTATGCCTTGTCATATGCCACTAGATATGTGATTCTCATCTGTTTGAGTGTTCTGTGCACGGGTGGAGGGTTTCACTGAGCTGGAGGGTTTATTGAGGATTCATGGATCTGATCCATTGATTGGCATGACCTCGCCCTCTGTTCTGGTCCCTCTGATATTGATTCTTGGCCTTGAGATTGCTATCTGAGCCTTTGGGTCACCTTTGTGACTGTAGAAAAAACTGCTACAGAGTTACTCCTTTAAACCTACAAACACACAAAAAATCGTTATTAAATCATGTGGGCTTGGCTTGTAGAGGTTCTGGGATGGAGGAGTTGTGAGGCGGAATGTGATTGCAGCGGAAAATTGGGAAAAAACCTTGGCAGAGCAGCTAACCAGGTGCAGTGGAGGTTTGAGCGCGAGGATGAACGTGGTTCGTTAGATCAAGACGATCTACGGTGGAGATTTCTTGATGGAGTCATTTGGGAGAGAGATGTGAAGCAAATAAATTATTGTCGTGATATAATGTGGGTTGTTCGATCTCAGATATCGACGGCCAAGATTAAAAGCTAAAATTACGTTGCGGAGGGTAGGCGGTATGGCGGAAAACCAGGAATGTTTTTCGCGCGGCGAAATGGGGGTGAGGCGGTTTTTGCATTTGGAACGCGATTCCACTCAGTGAGTGACGCGTGTATTTGTAAAACCACCCATATCGCGCAATTTTGAAATGTTAACTCTTGGGTGCAAAAACTACGCGATATGCGTTGTCAGCCATCGGATGATGGGCGGGAGATCCGACGGTGTGGAATGAACATGATAGCAGGTGAGATGCACGGGCAGAAGGTGTGGTGGGACCTTTGGTGACATTGGCCCTTTGTCTGTAGCGGGTGTGCGGTCAGGAGTGTTTGGATGGTCGGGATAGATCCTGGCCATTGGATCTATATAATGGACGGTGGGCATAAAGCAGGGGGATATACGGCAATAGGCGGATGGATGGTAGGATGGAAGAAGGGTCGTTGATCACCGTCAGATCTATGGGATCAACGGTAGAGGTTTCATCAGGGGTAAAACTTTGGGTGAAATATTTATAAATAAAAAGGCGCATTCGCAGAGAAATATGAGGAGAGGAGGGCTTAGGGATAAGCACTCGAGTGTGGTCCCATGAAGATAAAGAACCAGGTGCAAGAAGAAAGGGCTGAGGACTTATGTGCCTGGTTATAGCACTTGGATTTTATGGAGAATAGGGGATGAGTTTAAGCTCTCGGGGCTTAACACCTTAAAGTGAAAAAAAATGTTTTTAGGCCAGAATAAAGGGTTTTTAAGGCCAAAACAGAGTTCTGATAGATGGAAATGGAGGGATTTAAAAAAAATAAACGGGAGATGTAAGGTTTAAAGAGGATTTTGAAATGGTTTGGAGGTGAAATGAAGGGGTTTTGAGGGATTTCATGGGGGAAACAAGGATGAAAAAGGGGATTTTGTGGGAGTGAAATGGAGAGGTAAATGATGGGAAAATGGAGCATTGTGAGCAGTTTTCTCCTGGTATTAAGCAGGTTCTTGAGGGCTTATAGTGAAACAATAGTGAAGATTAATTCAAAGGACAGAGAATCATCATAAGACTTCAAAGATGATGAATTTTCAAAGAAGGTATATCTCTTGAATGCTTGAAAACAAACTTAGCCACCACTAGGTATATCAGAATTTATAGGTGGCTAACAGTGGTGATGTCAGCATAGATGGTATATAATTGGTAAGTTTTAGAGAATAATACATTCTAGTTGAACCATTTCAAGACAGGTACTATCAAGAATCTAATGTTATTTTTCCACATCTTGGTTAATAATATTGTTTTTTTAATTGCAAAATTAGTAGATTTAAATATTTTTGACATGAAAGTTTTGCGAATTTTAGTTAGATGGAATGGGTTATACTTTATGTATTTGCATGTGTTTGACATAACTCTACATGGGTCAACAGAGCCATGTCACGAACACATCTTCGATAACAACCCTCTGCATTGGGAGAAATCACATGTGTGTTTGCTTCTTTCCCTTATCTTAACACTACCTTTTGACCCTACTATTGCTCCTAACCCTACCACCACACAATTGTGGTTATTTGTTGATCTAACTTATCTCTTTCCTTGTTAGCCTTTAAACCATTTTTAGGTTCCATGAAACATGTAGATGAATGCTCAATTTGTGCTTACTACAATGAGACAAGTTCGTTATTCTCATCATTTTTCTAAATTGTATTTTTAAATAGGTTGTAGTAACATGAAAGACAATTTTTTTGGCATGAGGTTCTATACAATTGAAATTGGTTATTTCTTGTCAAAGATATCGTCAATTTTGTCATTGTCATAGTGTGTTTGATGTCATATGTATTCTTTATTGATGGAAATAAGAAGGCAACACATTATCTTTATTGTTGGCATGAAGAATGAAACATAATTTGATATTATTTTTCCATACAAATATCCATGATTTTATTTTTTAAAATTTTAGTATAAAAAAGTAGAAAACTATGAGTTGTAACTTGGAAGCACTGTAAAATTACAAAATCTGATATTTTCCTTTTAATAAAGGCATTCTTAGCCATTGGTTTTGTACATAAAATTTCCACTTCTGAAAAAAATGTTGGTTTTCAAGTTTTTTTATCTCAATTTAATTTTATATACTGCATTTGAGCATTAATGAGTTCTTATGGAAACTTAATATCAATACTAGTTTCAACACAAACATGTTTTGATGTAGTTTAGTGATGTAGACGCAACCTCCTCTACAAGATCTTCTTTAAGGGGAAGAAGAATTCTAAGGTAAATAGATGTGGGGACCTTAATCCATGGGTTCTAACTTCTATGAGGTCCCACGATACCAAAGATGAACCCTATATTTTGCAAGTAATGCTAAACTGTGGTGACAAGGATATATTTTTTGTTTTTCCATAAACATAATTAGATGGTAAAATGGTTATTTCTTCTTTGATTTATATGCATTTTCTAGTAGAACATGTTGGACCATCTCATATGTGAATTTCGTCTTCTACTCACACTAACTTGAATTTCAAATTCTAGAGTCATCAAAGCAAGCATAGATCCTTAATGTAATCATTCATGTTATTATGGAAGCACAACAATTATATATATATATATATATATATATATATATATATATATATATATTATTCCAATTTGGTAATTAGGTATATATCTTGATATTTTCCCTTTTCAAATGCATTTCAGGTTGTAAGATAATTTTATAATGACATATTTATTAGAGGCAAAATATGTCAATTAATAACCCTAATATATTTCATTTTATGAACGGAGAAAGGAAGCAAACATTAAAGCTACTCTGTTATGACCCTTCATAATTGTATTATGTCCAGTCTCAAAAGAAAATGTCATGAAGGCAATGTAAGTGAATGATTTTAAATTTATCAGGTATTTTGATAAATCAAGTCCTTTAATATCTTATGCTTCAATAGAAGAGGCTAATTGCTAATTAAAATTATTCCTTTCTCCTACAACATTGGGTCCTCAGCCATCATTTGTCACCAACTATTAGACCAAGTCCCAATCCCACTTTGTTCCCAATCTTGATGGAATTTTAAAACTAAACTTCGATAGGGCATCGAAAGGTAACCCCAAACCAATAAGTTTCAGGGGAATCCTTAGAGACGAGGAGGGAAATCCCTTAAGCCTTTATGCAGGGTTCTATGGAATGATTAATGGCACCCCCAAATCTAAAGAGATCAAGAGCTAGAGGTCAGAGAGTCAAGCGAATAGAGTAAGGGATTTAATGTTCTCCTTCTCCTATGTGATTACCTCTCACACCAGAGAACGAGAAACAAAGTAGCCAATTTTTAAGCCAACTAGGGGATAGAAGAGTCCAACCAAGAATTCACCTCTCGTTAGCCTCCTGCTATAGGCCCATAGGACTTGGATACATTAGAAACGATGGTAATTAATGATAAATATTCCATTTTCGAGGTGTAAAAAATTTGAAATGAGGCTCAGGACACTATAGCGATCACATTGTCTCGATGATATTTCCACGAATAATATATATTGGTGGAGAGATCTAAATTAATATCCTTGTTGTATATATTGGGTTGGTTTGAGAAAAGTAATTGGATAAGAATTTTTCTCTAAGCCTTAGAAAGCCATGGGTGGAAAAAAACACACAACTCACTCACATGCCTTTTAAACTTCATCTAGTGTGATTTAAAACCATCATGTCATTTAAAGTGAATATCAAATTGTGCTAATGTCTGTGGGTTATTTGTTAAATGGTGATGAGATGGGTTGTTATAGCACTCATCACAGGTTCAATTCCCTTCCCCGATCGGGGTGATGTATATGGAAATGTTGATGAAGATGGAGTAAAAAAAAAAAGTGAAAAAAAGAGAAAAATGAAAGGTACTACCAAACTTACAAAAAAAAAAAGAATCTAAAATTTTGCTCTATTTTGGAGCTCATGCGGGTTGCATATTCACCATACCTTAATGCTTATTTCAAGTGGGAAGGTGACATTCATACCTACAAATCGAAAAATACAAGATTTGAGAGCCACGACCATGGCCATGTGACCATGGGCCAGCCTATTTTTTCCCTTTTACACTTATTACTAACAAAAGAGGGGGTGGATGATATATGGGGGTGGGTGGATAGACGGCTAGAGGATTCAATATTACAAATATAAGGCACCCCAGATTGATCCAGAGGGTCTCTCATATTTCCTTTTGCCAAATAGATTTCAAAATTTCTTGGTGAGGCAGGAAGGCAATACTATTGATTCTCACCCCCGATCAGTTGGGTAGTGTAATGAAGCCTCCTTGGGTGGTTTTGGTTCTATTTCTGGTTATTTTTTTATGGGATATGAAATATGCATCCTCTTCTTCCATAATAGATTTTAGGTACATAAATGGAAGTAGGTTTTAAATTTTTTTCATGTCAAATGGGTGTTGTGATTCACGGAGGCCTATTTTAAGCACATTACAATGGTGTTCAAATCAATTATGGATATTGAATATCATTTTCTTCAGGTATGTGATCTAGGAGTGTGCTGATGGTTGAATTATGATTGGTCTAGCTGGAATGCTTGTGTTTTTTTAGACCCGATGAGAATCTGGATTGGTTAATTCTAATTTAATCTAGCATGTGTTCTTCTATCCTGAAAACTGCCTCTTTTTAAATCAAAATTTTAATGTTACTGAAAGATATTTATAATGTTATTGACATTGTTGATGTTTCCTTTGGGAAGATCATTGTAATGTTACTAACATAGGAGAAACAACCTTGTTTTTTTATTTGATTACTAAAGTGTAGGGAGGTGTACATGCTCTACCTCTATCTCGAACATGTATCATCTTATGAAGAATCACATGTTTTTAACCATAGGAAAACTCAAACTATTTGAGATTGATTCTTTGAAAAAATGTGAAGATTCCATCGAATAGGAAAAAATAAGTATGCAGAAAATACACAATATCCTTTCTTCAAGAGTTAAAAAAATGCACAAACCTGCAAATTTGTTTCAACATGCAATATTCATGCAATTCCTCTGCAGGTTTGGGAGTGTGTGGACAAAAATCCTACAATAACAACCAGCTCTGCCCAAGCTACTCACAAAATGAAAATGTTTGAATAAATATTTCAAAACCCCCTTTTTTAAATCATGTTTTCATTTTTTCCCACTGTTAATCATGATGTGTTGTTTTCAATATTTTGGTTGGTTCTTAAGATGGTTATATTGTTGATTTTTGCGATATTTGGCCATAATCTAATTTTTCCCATTATAACCTCTATTCAACAACATAAACCTCTTTCTCCACAAGCTTACACATTACCTAGCCAAGGTATAATGGGCAACATTGGAGTATGGCCAAATATCCTAAAAACCAAGAATAGAACCAACTTAAGAACCAACCACTAAACTCATTGAGCAAGATGAAGAGAACTAAAGAGAAATAACCTTGCATAATCTCAAAATGCGGTATAATATTAAATTATTAATGGAATTGGTTGGTGGTGTAATAGGTACACTAGAGAGTGAGGTTTACAACATCCCACTTTTCATCCTTTATGTTATGGCACATTTAACTAATAGTGGTAAATGAGTTATATGGTTGTTGATCTGACACACAAATCCTCCCCTCGAAATGTTAAGATATCCTCCATGAGCCCAAAAATTGTTGTAAACCCTCCTTAGAAAGGCGGTCACCAACATTGTTCCACTCCTTGGCCCTTCACAAAAAATCCTTCTAGTTGGGACACAAAAAAATTCTCTTTCAAATATTCATTCAAGAAAGAAATTTTTGCATCCATTTGAAGAACTTTCCAACCGTTTTGAGTTTCTAGGGCAAAGGGTGTCCAAATGGTAGCCCATTTTTCTATTGGGGGGGGGGAATTCTCCTCGTAATTGACCCCTTCTTTTTATGCAAAAACTTTGGCCGGAAGCCTAGATTTATTCTTGTCAAGTGAGCCATCTTCTTTATACTTGTTCTTGAAAAAATTTGACGCTTAATTTAGTAGGGGGCCTAGGAGGTGCTCCAAAGGTACTACCACTATATCAAGTGAAAATAATGGGACAAGGACCCATTGTCACCTCAATCAATTTCCCCTACCCTTTACGAACTTTCACCGATGGGAGGAGTCTCGATATAAGGAAATCACTAGAATGATGAGATCAATAAGGATCCACAATGTGATTTCCAATTCCCATTCAAATAATATGACCAAATAATAGGTTGTCAATTTTAGAAGATAAATAATGACTCTCCAAGAAAGGCTTGAGGGAAAGATGGCCTCGGGTTTAGGAATATTCAAAAATGATGAATTCTGAAGATCAGAACTTCCAAAATACCTCACTTGCGATTGATGTGTTTATACTAGGGTTAAAATTGAGGTAAGGATGACTCATTTAATGGAAGTATTCAAATAAAGTGTGAGATTTGGGAGAAGCTAGGGTGACTTTCCATGAAAACTTCTTTGAGACAAATACTATAAGAGACTAAGGGTTGAGAGACATACCATGGTAAAGGTTGATCCAATTATCACTTATAGTTAAGAGAAAAGGTTTTTAATGATGAACTACAAAATGAAAACCTTCATGAAATCCCCAAGACAAAGGAGCTTCAAGGGTTCCCTCTTGGTTTGATAGCTAGGGCATCAATTTATTTGAAATTCCACCATTTGAATTCGTTCAAAACTGGAGGATGCCTAGAGCTCTAATCTAGCATAGGAAGGGGTGCTTGCTTAAGGGAATTTTTCTATTTTTACACAACTTATCCTTGGTTATTCTAGTTTGTAGGCATCATACTATTTTATAGAAAATAAACCTTTATTCCCACACCTTGCCTTTGAGACTCTTCTTGGAATCTCCTCATGATGAAATTAAACCTAGCCATATACGCAAGGTTTATTTTCTTCATGAAGTCAAATGGCCTAGTTTCATCCACACATGATAATTATTACAATGAGAAAGGTAAATGTTGAAAGGTGATGTAGTCAACACATATTATTATTGGCAAATTTCGTGTTTCAACCATGCAAACAATGAACAATCTTGTAGAGGGTGTGTTAAGGGAGGATCATTCTAGACAATATTTGTATTTCATCCATACAAACAACAATCAATAGATATATATGGTTACTAAAGGAAAACAACAAGTTATTACAAAGGGGGCACCATATTAAACTATTTAGAGTAGGTTGGAACTTCATAATAAGAAAAAAATAGATATCATGGAGAATTACTTCCACAGTGTTGTGTTGACTTGTTTCTCATACATTTAATGCACTATCATGATTATTACATGGTAAAATAACACTTATTTTAAAATACATGTAGCTCAATAAAGATACTTTCAACATAATTTTCAATTAAAGGAAAAACATTAGCTACAAAGTGCTTTGAGCAAGTGTGTACTTTCAACAAACCTAGTTTTGAAAGAGAGAAAATTCACTAGAGAGAAATTGTGATATCCAAAATGATCTAGAACATATGCCTTTAACGCACAATTTGATCCTCTTCTCTTTCATCGACTAAATTCTCTCTCCTCCTATTCTATTCTATAAAGGATATGTGAAAGTCCTCATTCTAGAGGGTGGATTTACATACATAGATTTTAAGAGCTTCTCATCATCTGACCTCATCCATTTCATACTTGAGAGCACTTCCACTACGTGCCAAAGCATGATAAGGTAGCCCATGGTATAGTGTCTATATGATTTACTTTCTAACACTTCATTCACATATCACATGAATTATAATATACTTATTTTATAGCTCTTTGAGTTCATGTGGTTGTTTTCTATATGTTATCATGCTACAAGGATTATGTTGTCATTACTGTGCACTTATTTTAATTTTACTTTCATATAAGATGAATATTATTTGCCACTTTTCCATGAATTTTAAATAGGAAACTCAACACTACCATCTATAATTTAATTTGTACTCAAATGCAGCATTGTATGTTGGATTATTTTAGACTTACACCCACACAAACATCTTAAAATAATCCTCGGGAATAGAAAAAATTAGTAATAATCCTCATTAATTAATAATGTTACTTAACTATTTATAAAAACACTAAATGATCAAAAAATCACAACAATTATATCGCTACAGATAAGGATACCTTAAAACATTTTTTGAAAGCCAAACTAATATTTTGTCTTAAAATTCTAAATTAAAATTTTAATTATTTTAATTTAAAAATTACAACTATATTAATTGTATTAAGTTAGAAATTAAGAGAATTTGTTCAATTAAGTTATAAATTAAGAAAAATCGTGAAAAGAGTAGCAGAAAAATTATGAAAAAGAAGAGGGGAAGTAAATACAATGAGCATTGGAGATAGGTTATTATTACAAACATGTCGAAAGAGGACCATCGGGAGGTTCACTGGTTGACTCTTCTGACCAACACATTGTTGCATTGTTTTCCCTCTTGAAGTATAGGGATAAGGCCAAAATCGCATCCATTTGCAGGGATTTTGATAGGGCTAGCCTCGCCTCCATTTGCAAGGTTTTTTAGGCTCTTCGTCATGTCTATGGACTCACTGCATCTAACAAATTGTGCAGCATAAGCTTCTAGCTAGAGCCAATGTCGGAACATGTTCATAAACCTGGAGGTATAGGAACTCTAGGAGATGAATGCAATGAATGCAGAGAGGTACTATGACCTCATGGATACATCTCTTTCCATGCTAGTTTAGAAATTATATAACTGATATGTTATATATCCAATATTCTCCTAATCGCACACTATTTTAACTTCATGCACAATACATAATCTATTCCACTATTGATCATCACATGCAGAAATTAAATCAATTGCAAAGCACACATGAAACCATAAAAATTCACACACATTAACACAGTTGTTTAACGGGAAAGCTTGAAGCTAAAAACCCCAAATATCTGTATATAATATATGTCATAGATATCATGTAACAATCCTCATACAAAGCTTATCACAAGCTCTCAGTACAATCCAATCGCTACACACTAATTAGACCCGATCTTGCAAATCCATGCACTGATCTTTGCCACACAACTATTTTACCTCTTCCCTGACTGCTGAAGAATAGCTCTTGAATGAATTTCGAATCCACCTATATTGACCACACAATCCTCGGTAGCATCTCCACTGAATATGTGGTGCAAACAATGCAACACTATAGTCACAACTGATAGTCACACTTGCTCTTTCACCTATCTCTCCACTGGTCTCCACTGAAACTGCCATGCACTGTAGTTAACTGATGTATTCTTCAGTTGATTAATGAGTTATTATTTAGTGAATTAATTGACTAATTAATTCACTCCACTCTCACTAGTGTATCAATCAATTAGACTAGATACAACTAGCTCAACTGAGTCTAACTCAGTTAAAAGCTGAACCTGACTCTCACACAAACTACTTCTGCAACTCCACCAAACTTCTGCCACTGAAGTCCTAACTGAAGTCAACCATGCATGAGCTCACCAAACCCTTAGGAATAGCATAATTCCTTCTGTCAACTTCTGTGCCACATCTGTGCACTTAACTGAAGTGCTCCAAGAGAATAAGATAATGTTTAGAGTCCAAATATTATTAAGAGCTAATAATATTCGACATATATATTTTTAGACTGGCAATCTAAAAATAGGTTCTGCCCAATATGTCTAAAAATAGAAGTCCATCTATTTTTCCAGCTTGACCAACCATCCACAAATAGCATCCTATAACTCATAGAATATGATTGACATGTCTAAAAATAGACATAGTCTAAAAATGGACTTTGCGACAAAAATCACCTGTGTGGGCCCCACCTAGTTTAGGTGATTATTTTCCAACTAGGATCAGGAATGATGTTTCAAGATGCCTCCTTCACTGTTTCTTGTTGCAATCTTCAACACTCCCTCTCAACAAGAAAGGACTGTCTTTGCATGCGACATGCAACTCCATGCATTCGCCTTGCAACCTTTGCAAGCACCATGCAACTCCATGCATCTGCTCTACAACTCTTTCAAAACTGAAAAGGCTCCAAAAAACTCAATCAATCTGATGCATCTATCATCAAATTCTTCGACTTCTACTGGTACCAACTGGACATGTCTTCAGGAACCACTGCATTGTTGAACTCTGCACCCATGCACTCTGCACTTGCTGTCAACTCTGAACCACGCTCCAGTATCTGACACTGTCACTTTGATCTTCCCGCATCAATCCAACTGATCATGATACTGCTACTCTATGGACACCTCATAGCCAGGTTCAATTCATGAGATCCACACCATCTCCATGAATCCTGCCCAGAAATCTCCTCTTGGGATTACTCATGCATGTCGCCCCACCTCTCACCTGGTGGTATAGCCGCATGCACTCCCTCTGCTCATCTAGCACGAAATTTCTCTGCATGAGTGGTTTCTCCCACTCCATTATCCTCATCTTGTGGCTGCTCCACATCTCGAGGTTCACTTTTACCTGCATGCAAATCCTGCTCCCTCTTAATCTTCAATTGCATGTCTTTCTCACACTTCCCAACAGTAGTAAGCTCCGTAGAAATCCCATCTACTTCAAGTCTGTAGAGATTCTTAGCTCGAATCCCAACATTCTTGACTTGTCCTGTTGCTTTGTACCAAAGGAAAACTATTCCTTCACTAAATACAACATCATACCCTTTATCCTCTAACATTATGACTGAGATTAAATTCTTCTTTAAACTTGGAACATGCACTACATCTTGTAAAAGAATGAGTTTACCTGAATCCCTCTAAAAGGTAATGGTACCAATGCCGGTCACATTGTATCATCCATTGTCACCCAAATCAACATGCAACTGGAGATATTTCTCCACCAAGTCACGGAAAAGGTTCAAATCTCCCGTCATGTTAAAGGAAGCACCACTATCAAAGTACCACCCCGATCCCAATGCACTAGATACCATGCATGTGATCAATGAGAAGTCCAGCTCAAATTGCGAGGCAAGAGCCTCACCAGCTGCAGCTCCAGTAGCCTACTTGTTCTTCTTCTTCTGTGGACAATGTGTGGTGAAATGCCCATGTTCGTGATAGTGAAAACACTTCACTTTGGACATGTCACGCTCTTTGCCATCCGCACCGGATTGAGAAGGATTTTTCTTCCCCTTCCCTTTCCTTGCTTTGGCAGCCAAAGCGCAATCTTATTCATCATCATTCTTTGATGAAGATTCATCCCTGGTACTCTACCTTATCTCCTCCTGCACAAGATCTGACCAAAGTCGCTCCCATCCTAGCAGTTTCTCCCGACCATTGACAGAGTCCTCGTAGCTATGCCAACTCTTCGGAAGCCCAAGGAGAGCCAAGCTCACCAAGTCTTATTCATCCACACTAACTCCTACACTCCCAAATTCATCCCTGCAGTGGAAAATTTTTTTCAAGTATACCGGAATAGTTTCATTCTTCTCCATTTTTATTTTCCTGATCTTGTCTTTAAGTGCCAACTTCCTCTGGTCACTTCTGCTTTGGAAAAATTCTGTCAAAACCTTCCACATCAAGAATGGAGTGGCTTTACCGTGAAGGTTTGACACAATTTGATCCTTCACAACTTCCAACAGAATCCTTTGATACCTTGCTACCTTATTTTTCCATGCATCAAGTGCGGCTGCATCGCTAGAACCCGGTTTAGGAATATCAGCATCTATGAACTCCTTCAACCCATTATCCTCTGGCACGAACTCCATCTTGTCCTTCCATGAAATATAATTCGAGCTGCCCTCAAGGGCATACTCCAATCGCAATCCATTGAAAGACATTTCAATGAATGCTCAACTTCGACACCAAGAAAACATTGCAACAAATTCGAATTCCACTAGCACAAAAACTCAGCCGCTTCAATAATTGAAATATGCTCCAATGATCAATATCGCTCTGATACCATGTAGAAATTATATAACTGATATGTTATATATCCAATATTCTCTTGGTCGCACACTATTTTAACTTCATTCACAATACATAATCTATTCCACTATTGATCATCACATGCGGAAATTAAATCAATTGCAAAGCACACATGAAACCATAAAAATTCACACACATTAAAACAATTGTTTAATGGGAAAGCCTGAAGCTAAAAACCCCAACTATCTGTATATAATATATGTCATAGATATCATGTAACAATCCTCATACAAAGCTTATCACAAGCTCTCAGTACAATCCAATCGCTACACACTAATCAGGCCCGATCTTGCAAATCCATGCACCGATCTTTGCCACCTGCTAGCCTGCCTCTACTGCGCAATACCTGCTGAAGAATGGCTCTAAATGAACTCGAATCCACCCTATATTTACTGTGCAATCCTCATTGGCATCTCCAATGAATGTGTGGTGCAAACAATGCATCACTATAGTCACGACTGATAGTCACACTTGCTCTTTCACCTATCTCTCTACTGTTCTCCACTGAACTGTCCATGCACTGTAGTTAACTGATGTATTCTTCAGTTGATTAACGAGTTATTATTTAGTGAATTAATTATCAATTAATTCACACCAATCTCACTAGTGTATCAATCAGTTAGACTAGATACAGCTAGCTCAACTATGTCTAACTAAGTTAAACTGAACACAACTCCACCAACTACTTCTACAACTCCACCAAACTCTGTCACATGAGTTCTAACTGAAGTCCTCCATGCAATAGCTCCAGTAAACCCTTAGGAATAGCGTAATTCATTATGTCAGCTTATGTGCCACATCTGTGCACTTAATTGAAGTTCTCCAAGAGAATAAGATAATGTTTAGAGTCCAAATATTATTAAGAGCTAATAATATTCGACAAATATATTTTTAGACTGGCAATCTAAAAATAGATTCCGCCCAATATGTCTAAAAATATAAGTCCACCTATTTTTCCAACTTGACCAACCATCCACAAATAGCATCCTGCAACTCATAGAATATGATCGACATGTCTAAAAATAGACTTTGCGACAAAAAACACCTGTGTGGGCCCCACCTAGTTTAGGTGATTATTTTCCAACTAGGATCAGGAATTTTGGTTTTTAAACTCATGTGGTGATCAAGAATTTTGGTTTTTAAATTCATGTGGTGATCATTCAAGATATTTATGAAAGTCCTGATGATGGATCCCTGTTGGGATTCGAAACGTCGACACTCGTTGTCGAGCAATGTGGATAATCCGGAAAGCTCTTTAAAAAATAGGATCAGTAATGATGTTTCGGGAAGCCTCCTTCATTGTTTCTTGTTGAAATCTACAACAGTTAGTGACCCACCTCTATTTGTTTGAAAGCATGTAGCTAGGGCCACATTTATGCGAGAAAATTGTGAGTGATGTGATAATATGCTATGGCCCTCTATTTCCCAAGGATTAAGAAGCTTTTACTATCAGGGCTGGGGGACGTGGATGGGTTTGCTATCAGGGCAGTTTTCAAGCATTTCCATAATATTCCAAAGCTTATCTCCTTTGATTGGATGAATTCTGAGGAGAGGGTGCTAGGAAATGCAACGTCTCTTAGGTTTTTTTCAATGGTAGACTCTCAGAACATCAAGTGGAAAATGGATTCGCAACTCTGGGTCAGTCTTGTGAAATTGCTTGCAGTCGATGTATCATGCAGGGATATAACCCTCGATGCAGTTTTCAGGTCGTTGCTTTTGGAGAGCTTAAAGATTCTATGTGCATTAAATTATGGAGAGAAATCACTGAACTTGCAATGTTTGATGACGAGACTGTAATTGTTGATCCTACTAGGGACAACGTTGTAATGGATGAAGGCAGTAAATGGGTTTTGTTGGATCTTTAAAATCCATGCCGAGAGGGGTACAACCAGAAGCAGAAAAGGTATATTTCCCTTTTCATGACTTTCTCAATCTTACTTGTTCATAATTGATCCTTTGAAACCAACATTCCCAAATTATTGGTCAGTCAGTATCTTTTTGCCTTGCATTCTACACAACATTCATTACTTAATTTTCCATGGATGATTCTCTAAAATAAATCATTGTTATTAGTTTCACTTGTTAGTTGTGTTCAGTTGGAGAGTTGGTTTGCTTGAGCACTTCTCCAATTACATGGTGAAAGGCTTAATCAAGTTTTCCACAAGTGAATTTTATTTGTTCTTCTGTGTGTGATAGCAAATTTATCAGTCAATGCACATGTTTCCAAAGCGGTTGCTATTGAAGGGGGAATTATCATTTTCATAGCCCTTGCTAGGTCCCCTAATAGAGGGGTTGTTGACGGGGCTGCGGAGAGCTGTCGAACCTGTCTGTAGGAGAAGAGCACAATGTTGACTATATTCTCTTTCTTTATTTTTTAATATAAAAACTAAAAATGAAAAAGTGAATGCTTCTTTTCCCTTTATCAAGCACCCTACCTTCATTGTGCATGTTGGTGGTGATGCCTACTCATTGTATGCATTGGAAGCGCAATGTAAATTATAGTCATCATTATTGATTAGCAAAATTGGGATGTTTAACTAAATAATGCTTCATTTTGCTATAATACAAATAATAAGAATTTTTCTTCCTCCTTTCCAAATAACACATGAAGCTAATGTTTGTTTTATTTCACTCAAGGCACTATTGCAAAGGCAGGTGACATAAGGAATTTGGTGGATCTTGTATTCAAATGGCCTTCTAGCGGGAAAGGGGTTTTGTTAAGCTAGAAACTTTGATTTCCAAAACTTGACACATAAAACTATGAAACTAATAATGATTTGTATCTTTAAGAGTTCTAAATTTTGATAATAGATCCATGGGATGTCATTCTAACAGATAGATAGGCCTTTTTTTTTTCCTCTGCTTCGCACAAAAATTGTAGAAATAAACCTCATAGTCTCTAATGATGTCTTGATAAGATGGATTTCCTCTATTTTTTTTGGGAACCAAATATTAATTACTTTGTATAAGATTCAATATTTAAATAGATTTTGAAGAGAAATGCAAAGTGAGCCAGACTATTTGAGTTCATTTTAGGGACACTCTCTGCAAAATGTGCCTATCATTACTCCTTTTAGGTTTTGAATCATCAAGGATTGGAGCTCCTGTATACTGGAGCAGGTCAAGATGTTTCAAACCTAGGTTTTCTTGCTTTTGTAGAACTCTCGCCGCTTTAAGCTGACAAAGCTACATGTGGTGCATTTTTTGAATTGTGTGAGTCCAAAAGTTTGAACTTGTTTTTGTGCATTGATGATGGTTACCATTGATCAATGGACATGTTGTTTATTTGCCCATTCCTTGTATTTTCTTACCAGAATTGCTTTATCATGTACCTTCTTCTCATTTTTTCACTTTAGGAACACCCTTCGCAGAATGTTCCTATCATTGCACCTTTCAAGCTTTGAATCATCAAGGATTGGAGCCCCTAGAAATTGGAGTAGGTCAATATGGTTGAAACCTAGATTTTCTTGTTTTTGTAGCATGCTTTCTTTAAGGTGAGAAAGAAAAACGTGGTGAATTTTTTTAATAGTGTGAATCCAAAATTTTGAACTTATTTTTCTGCAATGGTGATTGCTACCATTGTTCAGTGGACGTGTTTTTTATTTCCCCATTGCTTGTGTTTTCTTAGCAAAATTGGTTTAGATTATATATTCTTCTGATTTGATTCTTTGTACCTCTTTGAATATTAGTTTTGTTTTCCCATTTCCTTTTTATCGTTCCAAAATATGCTTTATCAAGACCCATATTTGTATCCATTGTCTTTCCATTGCTTCACTTATATGTTCTTTCTATTCCCATTTTCTTTGATGTTTCTTTTTCTCCCCATGGCCTTTTTTTTTCTTTTTTTTTCCTTTATGTTTTTCTTTGTTTCCCTTTTTTTCGTATTTGTTTCCTGTCTATAGATGCTACATGTCTTAAGGGGTTTGAATAAGTGGAATCAAGGTTGCTTATGTGAACTTCTAACTATAAGTTGTGCTCATTGATAACACAATCTGAATTTCATGTAAGAAGTGTTTCACTTCACTTATGACTGCTAAGAATTCCATTTCTCCTTTTCCTATTTGAATTGACACTTTGATCTCATTGTATTATTAACTATTGAATTCCATGCTTCAAAAGTGTTGCCTAAAAATTACAAAATACTAACATTTATCTTGATATTTACCCATAGCTCGATGGCATAGCAGTTGGATGAAAATATTTTGGGTGTATTTCTATTGCATTAGAATGTGAAAAATTTTAAGAGATGATCATAGCTTAGTTAGTTACATATCTCAAACACCTAACTTTTATTTTGGGCATAAGTATAGAACACATTCTAAGAGGTTAAATAATTCATTTTATCATATTTAGAATTGAAAAGCTTGGTTATAAGTTTTCTTAAATATATCATCAGTACCATATATTTGGTATTTTGTGGGCAGTTATTTAGTTGTCCAAGCATTAGAGTAGCTAACCAATGAATCATTTTACCAGTGCATAGCTAATGGAGTTGTTTATTACAAATTTCACTATAGAATAATTTTCCAAGTTGGGTTGCACATGTAAGAGTTCAAGGTAAAATTATTGTTTTCTTTTATCAAGAATTAGTTGCAAAAACCCTTGTTCATTTTTTAAGTTTAGAGGAATATTTGGTAGGAAGGATAATAAATAGATTGAAGTCCTCATTATTTCTTATCATTAAAAAATTGTAAAATTGAAAAAATAAATGCAAAACTACCCATTTCGAATATGAAATGAAAATCATAATATTTATCCATCTAATAAAAAACCATAACATCTAGGGTAAAAGGTAATTCATTTGTGGGCATATATGGTATAAATAAACCTTTACATTGGTAGAACTTATCCTAATCAATTTAGATAGAAGTGGAACATGCTTGGAGCAGAATGATCAATTCTTTTATTCCATTAGAATTCATTCTCATATAACAAGTGGATTTTTCTAAATGAAACCACGAGATCAGTTACATGTTCCCAAAAAATAATACAATCTATGAATCCATGATCTTCAATTTTAATTTGAATGACACTTTCTGCAAATTCTTGAATCAAGGGAAGAGAAATTTGGAGATTATAACACTGCTTTGGAAGTAGTATCATTTGAGTGGTAGCAAAACTGTATATGGAAGTGAAGTACATAGAATATGCTACAGTGATGCCAATTTGAAATATCAAGAAATGAAACTATACCTACAGTGGGAGGTTTTCCTCTTTTCTCAATGTCAAAGTATGAAGGTTGGGAATGTATGTCAATTTACCAAAAATCTAGATACTTCTACAAGAACACTAATGGTAGCAACAACTCCCTCAAAAGGATTTCAACATTGGGATGGAAAGGTTGTTATATATGAAAAAAGGAGAGTTGAATTTTAGTTCCACCATCTATAATTCATCTAAGGATGACAACAAATAATCATCAGAAATAGTAGAAGATTCACAAGTTGAAGATAAATTTTAAACTGATGGTTGACAAGAAGTCTTGTATATCAAAAACATTGCATTGAACTTATATTTTTCTCGTCTAAATAATTAATATGAATATGTGTAAGAAACTATTGGTTATGTGCATAAGGCATATACTATTATGTCTATAAATAAATTACAATAAGTACTTCTCAAGATCTTTTAACCTAAACCATGGCTAGATACTCTTTTTGACATCCCTAAAAATGCATTATTTCAGATTGTAGAGCTTGTACAATGACCATGGATGACCAAAGGTGGGTAATGGTATTTTAAGTAATGTGAAGTGTAATATATCAAGGGGGTGCACTAGAAATATATAGGCTATGTCTATGAAGTGATGGAAATAAACATATACCAAAATTCCATATATCTATGTATTATAACAAAACTATAAGAAATTGAGGAATTTTCACACTTATAAATCATTATAATGTATCCCAATAGTTATAGAAAAATAATAAATATCATTTGAAGAGCCCTTTGATTGCAATGGCCTTTACCACTTAATGTTTGTAAATTTGTATTGTGGTAGACTTTGTGAAGGCGCTTGATCATTTACCTTCTAAATTATCAGTGGTTGATTTGGGGTCTATTATGATTGAGGACATCCTATATACATGTGTAAATGAAAGGATTATTTAATTACCGACCCACTTCAGCATTTTGTTTTATATTTACCATTTTTATTGCCTTGTCAATTCATAGAGATGATGATTCTCGGCATCTGACTATGTTATCCTTTTTGTCTTATTGGAGACAATTATTTAGAACCAGAAATAAAAGGAGGTGAGGGCATTGCAAAAGTTCCTCCCAGTATTTTTGAATTTTATTTTATAATCCAATTTATTCCATAGTATTAAAAACCTATGGGCTAAGAAAATTACAAATGCACACAAATTATTGCGACAAATTGTTGGAACCTCACTTCAATATTTGATATATGAAGTTATTTAGGCTTTCTTGTTGAATGGTCCTATAGTTGATATCATGAAGCAAGAAACCATAGTTATCTTATTTAATGAAAATATTGATATGTTAATGAAAATATTGTTATGTTTAGGGATTGAATAAGACTTTTTGTTAATAAGTGGGGCAGAATTGAGGACTCCATAGGGCCTCGTCCACCACCGGAATCCATAGGAAACTTCTCCAACTTACAAATCCTTCTTCTTAGTGGCAATGAGTTCACCAAAAATGTTCATCAACAGATTGGTTGTTTGAAGTTCATGTCCAAGATGGATTCTAGCAATGACAAATTCTCTAGAATGATACCTTGAGAGATAAGTTACTGTAAGCTCCTAGCCTTCATAAATTTGAGTAGGAGTGAGTTGACCCATAGCCCCACATATAAAAAAGATGTTGATTCTAAATATCTCTGGAAACCATTTGTTTAGAGAATTACTTTAGAGGTTGAAGGCATGCTAAGCCTCACATATGTGGCCTTCATATATTTGAGTAGGAATGAACGCAGTGGACCCATACCCCATAGTTAAGAGTTCAAGGTGACAACCAAACTTATTGGGTTAGCTCATTGTTTGGATGAGATGATGATTCTGAGTGTTTGACTATATGATTCCCATGATTATCTCTTGCTTCAATTCGCAAAGGTTTTTCCTATGACTATTGATCCATGTGACAATGGTTAGCCTTGTCACTCACCCAAAAAGTCACCCAAACCATCATTTCCTTTCAGTATCAGTAGGAGGAAGGCTTGTAAGGTCCCTCAATGGGCATGTTGATATATGTTGTCGATTCAGGAGAAATCCAAATTATCTTAGCCCCCAACTTGGGAAAATACAGAGAAAATACTTTTGCATCTAGATGCTTTGGGAGCACATAGACCTTCTTCTTGTACGTCTTGTACTTCTTCTCATTCTAGAGCTCCAACTGAGCAATAACCTAGTTTTTAAAGGAGAAAGACATGACAAACGTTGGGTAGCTATTAGCACAACCCAAGTTCATTATACGTCCCTCTGCAAGAACATTGATGCCACTGTCAGTATCAGGGAATGCCCACCTATCTGTTTGAGGCTTGATGGTAATATTCTTAACACTAGGCAAAGTTTCAAGATTTTGTGTGTCAATCTTATTGTGAAAATTACCAATGTTGTAAGCAATGGAATTATTCTTCATTTTCGTCATGTGATGGTAACAAAAATATCAGTAGTTCAAAATTCAAACTACATCCTCTAGGGTAAGGACAGGAAAGCCTTATGTAAGAGCTTGCAGGGCACAGATTGGATCAATTTATGTAGCAATGACCCTAGCTCCAACAAAATTCAGAGCTGCAACACAACCCTTTACAACATCTCTATATCCACAAACAACAACAATGTTACCAACAATAATGACATTTGTGGCTCTCATTAGATCATCTGGGAGAGAGTGTTTATATCCATATAAATTATCAAACTTGCTCTTGGCAACAAATTCATTAACAATGATAATAGGGGATAATAAGGTCCCACTAGCTTGCATCTGTTAAAGTCTCTTAAAAATAGTAGTTGTCTCCTTAAAAATACCAACCAACATTTGCTTCATCCTGTGGTACCTTAAGGGATCCATCTTGATGGTCTCCTTGATTAACTCCAAAACCATTTGAAACTCCAGATTCGTGGTAGACTCGAGATCTAGAAACTTCTTGGTCTTGTTAATTTTCTTCTTGGCCTTAAGCCCCTCACAGATCAACAAATTTGTGTCGCCACTATCATTGAAAATTAGATCACGGCTACTACCTGGACCCCAGTCAAGAGCCTTTTCAGTACATCATTGGTATTCCTGCAACATCTCCCCCTTCCAAGTGAACAGTGCAATGTTGTCATGGGAAATAGCCATGGCAGCATGGTTGTACATGGAGAATATGATGCGAGAAAACTATCTCACTTAATTTTTGTCCTTCATGTAGAGGTGAAGCTAAATTAGGGTGGCTTCTCTACTAGACAACGAATTGAATATTGGATAATTCCTTTTCGTTTCCTGGGTTTTCATAATGTTGTACATTTTATTGATGAGTGCCTGTGTAAATTTGGAAATCAAAGAACTGGAATATCATAGATTGCTTGTGATGTGGGTTGTCCATTAACATCTATACACCCTTCGACAGCTCAGGATATTGATCAACACTGACTCTTGGGTACGCTTAAAATCACACAACCTATGACATGTGTTGAGCAACATATTCATAATGATTTGGCATTGAGTGATGTTTCTCTTAATAATTCTACTTTTTGTCCTTTATGTATTATTTATCCACATGTTTAGTTATCACATTATGATTGTATTGACTACATATATTCCACTCTTCTCTACATGTTTTGTAGAGCTCAAGCATGGAAATCATGTTTTATTGTCACCTGTATGATATTGTATGAAAAATTGTGGTCTTGTCAGTGGTGGAGAGAGTATTTAGAGTGGCTCGTCATTTGGTCTCACTGTACATGCTCTGGAATTGGAGGATTCTATTTGTTGTTGTCAATATTATGCTTACTTGGCCTTTTCTTGGCGGTTTACTTTTATATTTTCATGATCCTTGGGATTTAGTGCTAGCATCAAAGTATATTATGTTTCCTCTCATTTTATGGGCATTTGTAACTTTAATTTTGGCAATTGAAGCTTGTTTCAACATATGCTTTCAACTTGGCTTGTTTTGGGATGGATGAGTATGTTCGCCTCTGAGAAAGTGGTTACTTTTTTCATGCTAGATGGAATATGTGGTTTTGTGTAGAGGACACTCAGGAAGTCTATGATTTACTAATGTTTCCCTCTATCAAAGGATACCCTTTTCTCGGTTTAGAGCTCTATTTTCTTCTCGTTTTCAAGGAAAATATCACCGAAGAACATTCATTTTCAGTTTATGTGCATTATTTCTCTAGGATTGTCTAATTTTATGAGGGGCCTAAACTCTTGATGCAAATCATTATTTTTTGTTGAAATGAGACTCTGTTATTATTATAATAGTGTTTTTGTGGCTCTGGGATCTTGTGATCATTGGAGAAGCTAGTGCTTTTAGAAGTATATAAATTTGATGTTTAATCTATCAATGTAAATCTCATGTTGTAAATCTCCTATTTTTATATGAATATGAAGTATTTTAATTTACAAAAAAATATGGAGTAGAGAATAATAACTTCATCCTCGCCATGGATAAAAATTCAAACTAATCACGCTATTTAGCATGTTTATAAATTTTAAAACAATATGCAATTTATTTTGGAAGAAAATAGTTGAAAGTTTATTTGTCTTTGTTTGTGCACGAGCCAAGCCATGCAATGATACATTTTTTATTTTGATGTGAAGTTCTTAGATAACTTAGGGAGGAGTATAGTTAAATTTAAGGCCATATTATAATGTTTGTTGAGATAAATAAAGAGAACTTTAATTTTTGAAAAATATCATATCGACATATGTTATCATTTATTTTGAAATATTGAATATAAATTTTATTGTTGTAATGGAGAAACACTTCGTGTTTTACATCAGGAGTCAACGCAACAGGGGATCTTGGCATCTGGTGGTAAAGAATCTGTAGATGTTGTAGCCAATTGGGTGGATGGTATTAGATGCAACTTCACCAATTCTAAAATTGCGTGTACAAGTTTGGTCCAAGGAATAGAGAGTCTTTCCTAATGTGCACAGTAATGGAACCGGAGAAAGGGGAATTGAAGTCGATAAGTCTACGATAGCGCCTTTTGTGGATATCGAATTGACCTACATATTTCCTTCTTTTGTTGTCAAATATTCAACATTGTCTAAGTTCGTTTCCACTCTTGAGACAAATTGAAGTTGGTTTTTCTGGAATTTTTTTGTTTATGATGATCAAATGGATCTGCAATTTTGTATTGTATTGTCCAAGGTTAAAAATTGTTCAAATTCAATTAAAATTTAGTTTATCCTGATTGTTGGATGGATATAGCTATATTAATTTATTAAATGCTTCTTTCATGTTGCTTTGTTCTTTTTAATGTCTAAATGGAAGCTTGATGAAAATAAACCTTTTGGTAGTGCATGCTTAGAAATCGTGGAGCCACAGGGAAATCAAATGGTCCCCCTTCTATATGTAAGCGAGGAAGACAATCATGCCCGGTTTGGATCTAGTCTCAAGGGAATATGTCTCTCCTAAAGATAGCCATTCTGGCTAAGATCTGCATAGCCAACTTTGATCTAAGAAGTTATTATTTTTCACAATTGGAATGGATTAGCGCAGCCTTGTGAATGTTTTCTATGCACCATATTTTCCTTAGAATGCCCGACATTCCTTCCTACCTACTAGATCAGCCATTTTAGGAAATATGCCTTTCCAACAAGGCGGGGAAACAGATAGTATATTCTATCAACATCAGCCCATGCTCAAATAAATCTGCAATCCTCTAATTCCACACAATATTCTTAGCTATGGTGATTTTGTGGCAAACACTATAAAATATTTTTATATAATTAGTGCGTGAATTACCTGATCCCTAATTGCTACACTGTAAAAATTAAAAAAAAATTTCTGATTAGTATATGATTTACTTGATCCCTAATCACTAGATTGTTATAAAGATTCAACCAAAAGAAGAGTTACAATAAATATTTCCTATATTTTGTGTACATTTTTCGGCTTACCTTAATATTTATGACGATGTAGTCTCATAAGCATTTAAATATCTCTCTTTGTATTTGCATCCCTTAAATCCCAAAGGCAATATGACTTTGTTGATTTCTTTTATATCAGCTGATATTTCAGTGTTGGGAATAACTGTATTGTGAGTAAATATTTCTTATATCTGATTTGTTTTGTGTAAGAAACCTCGTAAATAGTTCTTTGCATGAGTGTGAAACAAATTTTCTTGCATATAAAAGGAGGAATGGCCAAATATGTCAACGTAGGCTTGCCTTAGATGAGTGTTATGTTGAAAAACAACTTTCAAAACTATCATATTTGTCACTCTCATCCTCCTTGGCATCATCATCATTATCTGGGCCACTTGCTCCTCTTCCAATGTCAGTTTCTACTTCAGCTTCCTCATTTAGTAATTTTCCGTCAGTTATGGGAAGCAACCAGACCATAGAAAGGAATATTTATTCTCTCATATCCTCTTTGCCTATTAAGAGTAGCTCGTCCTTAAAAGTGAGGGATCCCTCGACAAAGGGAAGTTCATTTTTTGCGCCTTTCAAGGATGCAAATAGGGAAGGTGACACGCCATCCCAACAATTAAGGATGTCGTTAAGAGCAGTCTCCATACAGAATCTAAGCCAAACGAGGTTTGTGGTATTAGATTTAATGGGAGACATACATCTTCAGAGCTTGCACAATCTGGTATCTACTAGGGAGGGTCAAAAAGAATAAGATTGTGATGTTGTTGTAGATAGTTGTTTGAGACATTTGAAGTGCCCCATGAAAGTTAATATTCTTGTAGTTTTTCTGGAGGTTTCAAAATTTTGTAAGTGCTACTATTGTTACCCTTTCCATCAAATCTAGTGATAACATACTAGTACCATCACTTCTATTCTGATGAAATTGTTTTAGCATCAAAATAAATCTAGGTATCAGATCGTCACCATTCAATTCACTTACTGTCATTTCCTGAACTGGATGTGCTTCATTGTGAGGCTGAAGAGGATATTATTTCTGAAAATAAGTCCCTACAACTCTCAATTTTGTCTGTACAAACTCAATGACTAAGGTGATATTGGTTCTTTTTTTGACGAAAATTCTTGTAGCTGCAGTCTTAATATCTTAGTTAACATACCAGTCCTGTATTTTTCAATGCATCTATGAAACGAGATAAATTTTCATAGAGAACACATTCAGTTATAGATTTGACTGATGCCATTGAGTTAAATGTTTAGGGGAGTAGTAAGAAAACATTTCATTTCATTTCCAGGAATGATGGATTATACAATATGATTTTCAATAGAGAGAAGAATATTGAAATGCATTTCCTTGCCAATGCTAATTTGATGTTTTATTTCTTTGGAGGCCATTCAAAGTTTTCAAATGGTGATACAAAGGCTAAATATATTCTGTTGAAAAATATGGCATATGTATTCACTAATATTTGTATTGGGTGTTGTGGCAGTTGACCAAGCAATGTTTCTCAGTGAGCATGTTCGTGCCATATCTACAATCTCTATAAAAGAAAAATTGGTATTAACACAATGTAAGAGGAAACATTATTGATTACTTGCAGTAGGTGTAGGATATGTTGAATTTTAGTTGATCTGAGAGGGGGGGGGGTGAATCAGTTCAATACATACATGAGCATTTTTCAATTTTTCATCAGCTTATTTATAGCTTACTTTTATAATCAACCTTAGTATAGGAACAGTTTTAATATGTTGCAGCAAGTATTAAATTAATGTGACATTAAACTTATTATGAGAGCAACAAACATTAAGCAGATTTGATAAATCATCTCAGCACACAGGCAGCACAAATAGAGACAGAAGATATAAGTGGAAACCCATAAAGGGAGAAAACCACATCTTATTATTGTTGTGATGCAAAGGCAAGCTCCAACTCCCTCTCACCACTTTTTTTCTGCAGGCACCAACCCACAAGAGGCTCCAACCTCAATTCTGCAAGCTACAACTTGCAAGGAAGCTCCAATTCCCTTCAATTTTCTACAGGCACCAACCTACAGGAGGCTCCAACCTCAGTCAGCTACAACTAACAGCTATCAAGCTTCAACTTGATAGGGAAGTTCCAACTTCCTTAATTTATCACAAGAAATGTTTGCTGATTTACCTCAGATATCAGCTCTGTTTAGTAGCATCTCTTTCTTCTCCTCTCTTCCTTATCTTCTCTACCTCAATCTTCTATGCTTTTCATTCTCTATCCTTACTCTCTCTAACTCACTTATGCATATCAAGTTGATATTATATATAGAGTTCATTACATGACTGTTTGTATTCCACAAGGAATTTGGAGTGAACAGCCATGACTCTTTGACTTCTGTCTTCTCATTCCTTTTTCCAACTCATTTAAAATTATAACAATCTGTACAAATTTCCATGTTACAGTGGGATTTTTCTTTTCCTTAGGATACTTTCCTTTGCATCACAAACAATATAAAACAAATAAAACATTTACATTTTCAGTTACAATATATAAACTTCACCTAGCCCTTGGCTAGTTGGTTTTGTCCTTTCTGTAGCAATCATGTAGCTGTCCTACATACTTTTTTCACTGTCTTTTGCATATTCCACCTGTTCACTGCACTTTTGAATCCTTTTTCTGCACATTTCTTCAACTTTGCAATCTCCAAGACACTCTATCTTTAATTCTAGATTCTGTAAATCTGAGTTATCAACCTCCACTGCGTATTCAGTCAGGTCAAATATACAAATTTTATGTTAAATAAATTTAAACTTCAACTTTCTCACTTGTTCAATACAAACTATGATTACGTTGCTATAAGCTTTACTTCAAAGCGCAACTACACCATTAACACCCTTCGTTATCCATTGTAACGCTAATCATACATGTATCGGCAATAAGACTATTATGCATCCAACCAAATCATAATCCCCATATTTTCATTGGGCGTTGACTTCACAATCGTAATTATATGGCCTACACCCTTAATACGCGACATAATACTTTGGGTTATTAAAACCATATTAATTGACCATCCCAGCTTCCGCGCATATATTTAAATCACAACTTTGGGTTAAACCCGCAAACCTCAACACATGCGCATGGGCCCCAACGCTAACGGTCGTCTCCATCCGACGGTTGTCATCGCGTCACGCCACCTCATTTGATCGGACGGATATCGCTCAGCGAAGATGCGCGAAAAATAACGCACGATGGCGCGCAGTGAGAGCGGTTTTGCAAATTCGCTCGGGGACACATGTCGCCCATCCTGTGGAATCGCTCCCAACCTCTTGAATACCACCCACCATGTAAAGGTGGTGCGATGAAAACCAGAAACCACCTTTACTATTCACTCTTCGTGGTTCCTCCCTTTTGGCTCGGGGTTCCGCCTAACTTCGCGTTCCGTCGTCCTTTATTATTTAAAAGGTTTCTCCTCCTCGCACCGTCTCAACGCTGATTTCTGCACATTACGACCTCGCTCCTCCATTTCTTATGTGGAATTGCAACACCATGCCACTGTTAACTTTAGTGAATCATAATACATGACTCTTAACCTTGACCAATATGAATCAGACAAGAACATCAGTCATTCCACGGTCTATTCGCACATGATTAATATATTTTCAATATATGCACAGTAGCGTATAACTACGAGCATTCAGGAGTATATACATTAACACAGGGACGAAGTACATTAACTGCAGATTTAAACACTCTCGCGCATGCATAGGGACATAGTATCACTAGAACTCAATCATACACAGGATTTCAATTCCGTCTTTCACACAAAGATTCCTATTATAGATTGTACAGATTTTTATCACTCTGCTCATATCCTTACTTATGGGATTCGAACTTCAATTACACAGACATCAATCATCATCCATCAAGAGCCCAAACATTCACACATCAATTAAATCCACAAGGCACAAATATACTGAAACATTTCTTATTTACACAATGAAACATTTATTATTTACACAATCTGATGGCCTTCTTCCCCTATGTAGCTCTATGCAGTTCTCTTAGCAGGTCGGTGCAGGATTTTCCTTTGCCATCAATGACAACATTTCCAACAGTCTCCCCCTTTGGCATTGATGGCAATACTCTTCCTCTATTTGCCTTATAGAAGCCCCTTTTTTCTTTTCCTCCCCCTTTGACATCAATGGCAAAGGGTTGCTCATTTCCTAGTTTGCTTTCTGCATTTCCTCTCTCTGAGATCTTTTGACTTTGTACCCTGCTGCTCCAAACTTTGGATTAAATCTAAAATTATGACCCTTTAGCCTTTTCTTTAACTATTTTATGTTGGGTGTATTCTTTCCATAATCCTTTGACCCTGAGGACCTGTTTCATGCTTTCCTTATTGGCTGATCTCCCCCTAGAATGATATTTTCATTTCTGTTCTCCCCCTGAAACTGTGCTTTCTCTTTATATCAGAGAGTAGCATCTACAGATACTACCCCTAGTTTATCTCTCAAATATTGAAATGGTTTTCTAGCAAGAGGTTTGGTAAATATATCAGTTGTCTGTTCTTTTGTTGGTACATATTCCAGCTTTACTACCTTATGAGCCACTTGTTCTCGGAGAAAATGATACTTGATTGGGATATGTTTAGTTTTTGAGTGAAGCACATGATTTTTTGATATACTTATAGCACTTGTATTATCACATTTGATTGAGATAGGTTCATCAATGCTTACCTTCATGTCTTAGAGGGTTTGCTTCATCCACATGACTTGTGTACATCATGCTGCTACTGCTATATATTCTGCTTCTGCTGTAGATAGAGAGATAGATGTTTGTTTCTTCCTTAACCATGCCACCAGATTTTCTCCTAGATAGAATGCACCTCCACTTGTACTTTTCTTGTCATCCACACAGCTGGCCCAATCTGCATTAGTGTATTTTGTCAAAGTGAAGTTTTTTCCTTTAGGATACCAAAGCCCATACAGTGTTGTTCCTTGTAGATATCTGAATATTCTTTTTACTGCAAGAAGGTGATTTTGTTTAGGTGCTGCTTGATATCTAGCCACTAGTCCTACCGCTAGCATGATGTCTGGTCTTGATGCTGTCAGATACAGTAGACTTCCTATCATGGATCTGTAGAGTTTTTGATCTATATCAGCAGATCCATCATCAGCACACAGCTTGCATCCCGTGATCATGGGAGTTCATACAGGTTTACAGTCCTCCATTTTGAATTTTTTCAACATTTCTTTTAAGTATTTTTCCTGTGGGATTAATGTACATGTGTTCTTTTTCTGAATTTGAAGTCCTAAGTAGAAACTGAGTTCTCCAATAATGGACATCTCAAACTCTGATTTCATCTCCTCAGCAAACCCTTTTGCTAGTTCATGTCTATTGCTTCCAAACATAATGTCATCAACATACACTACAACAATCATGAGTTCATTTTCATGGGTTTTTATGTATAGATTACTGTCTACTCCGCCTCTCTTAAAGCCTTGTTTTTGCAAATACTTATCCAGTCTTGAGTACCAAGCATGAGGAGCCTGTTTCAGTCCATATAGAGCCTTCTTCAGTCTGCACACATAGTCTTCTTTGTCTGTTAAAGTGAAACCTTCTGGTTGTTCCATGTAGACTTCTTCTTCTAGATCTCCATTCAGAAATGCAGATTTCACATCCATTTGATATACCTTGAAGTCTTGGTGGCATGCAAAGGCCAAAAACATTCTGATGGCTTCCATTCTGGCTACAGGAGAAAATGTTTCATCATAATCAAGTACTTCGATTTGTGAATATCCTTTGCAAACTAATCTGGCTTTATTCCTGATTACCCGTCCTTGCTCATTCATTTTATTCTTGAATACCCATTTTGAGCCAATGATATTTTTCTCAATTGGTCTAGGAACTAGTTCCTAGGTATTGTTCTTCTCAATTTGGTCCAACTCTTCATTCATTGTCTTTACCCAATACTTGTCCTTGCAGGCTTCTTCAAATCTCTTTGGCTCTATCTATGATAACATGGCTATGTATACATCTTATGTTTGTTCTGTTAGCTGCCTTCTTGTCTGGACCCCTGCTTTCTTGTCTCCTATGATCTGATCTTCAGGATGATTCTTCTGAGTGTATCTTGGGGGGGCTTTTGAGCTCACCTCTACATCTTCTGTTGTCTTGCTTGTTTCATCATCATTCTGGTTTTCTTCTTCATGGTTGTCTGATGGACTGCAGTAGTCTATATCTCTTGTATTGTTTGGAAGTTCTTCATCAAATCTCACATCAATACTTTCAACTATTTTTTGAAGAGTCTTGTTGTAGCACCTGTACCCTTTACTTTTGGAAGCATATCCTAGAAAAATCCCTTCAGCTGCTCTTGCATCAAATTTCTCAATATTTTCATCATTATTCTTTATATAACACTTGCTTCCAAAAATTCTAAAATGTTTGATTGAAGCTGGCTTTCCATGCCATAGTTCATAGGGAGTCTTGTCACTGCTTGGCCTTAAGTGAGCTTTATTAAGGATATGCACCGTTGTATGTACTGCTTCTGCCTAGAAGGTTTGAGGAATATTATTCTCTTGCATCATGGCTCTGGAAATTTTTGGAACAGATCTGTTTTGTCTCTCTGCTACTCCATTCTGCTGAGGTGTCCCTGCAATAGTAAATTGTTGTTTTATGCCATATTCATTGCACAGATTTGCAAAGTCATAATCTGTGAATTCACCTCCTCTATCCGATCTGATGCATTTTAGCTTGCATCCTGTCTCATTTTCTACTAATGCTTTAAATATTTTGAATTTGTCCAGAGCTTCCGATTTATTCTTGAGAAAAGCAACCCATGTCATTCTGGAGAAATCATCTATTATCAGCATAAAGTAGGATTCTCCACTTGGTGTTTTAGTTCTTGCAGGTCCACACAGATCCATGTGCACAAGCTGGAGTGGTCTTCTTGTTAATAACTCATCTTTGGCCTTAAAGGATGTGCAGGTCTGTTTACCCAATTGACAATATTTGCATATGGTATTAAAAGGCCTTTTTATTTCTGGCATGTCTCTGACCGCTTTCTTCTTGCTCAGTCTGATGATATGATCGAAGCTGAGATGTCCCAATCTCATATGCCATAACCATGACTCCTCAAGTTTGCTAAGATGGCATGCTTCATCTTCCTCTTTCACGATGTAAACATTACTCTCTGTTCGAACACCTTTGAGCAGAGTCTTACCTGTGGTGCTTGATCTGACTTCACAGTCTTGTGCTCTGAAAAGAACTTCGCAGCCTTTATCACACATTTGACTAACACTCAGCAAATTTTCCTTCAGCCCATCTACAAATAGTACATCTTGGGCCTTACCTCTGCCATTATCTAAGTTGACTGAGCCCTTTCCCTTGATTTTTCCTGATTTATCATTGCCAAAAGTAACATTACCAGTTTTATTTTCATCAAAAGTTATAAATTTTCTCCTATCTCCAGTCATATGTTTTGAGCAGCCACTGTCCAGATACCATTGGCTTTTCAGATCTTGAGCAGTTAGAGCTAGGTCACACTTATTCTGCTTTTTCCACTGGAGGCATCCTTTTGTTTGGTATCTTTTGTGAGATGATGAATCACATCCTTTCAGAGGACATTTGGAAGGCATATGTCCAACTTGATTGCATATACAGCATTTGATGGTAGTTTTTGCAGAATTGTGAGTATGAACAAAATTTTTTTGATTCATAAACCTCCTTGAGGTGTTGAACATCAATATTTGTCCATACTTTCTACATTCAATAATTTTATGGCCAAATTCCTTACAATAAAAACAATAACCATAGAAATTATTTGCATACCTGATGTAAGGTTGTTTTCTCCATTTGTTTGTTTGAGACAGTCTCTTCACTGTTTGCATCTTTTGCTGGTTTAAATTACTCCTCCTTGCATGACAATATGCAGCAATGTGTCCCTGCTTGTGGCAGACATAACAAGTGGCATTCTTCATAGGAGGGAAGAATCTCCTTTGATGGCTTTCAAATTTGACATACTCAAGGGCATATAAATCTTTTCCTGTTGTTTGAGTATTTCTTTCATTCTTTGTTATTAGAGGATTTTTATAGGTTCTGTCTCCTTCCTTACAAGTTTCTTCTTTTGTAGGCACTATTTGAGCTGCTTCATCATCCTTCTTTTCTTTTACAAAAATAATCTCTCTGTTTTCCTTTTCTTTGTTTTTACTTGATTCTCCTTCATAGCCTATTCCAGTTTTTATCATAGACGATCTTTGAGCAACCAGAATTTCATTCAACTTACTAGAGCTTGTTGTTTGAGAAGAGTTTATAACCACTTTCCTTTGAGCATTTTCTAATTTATTCCTGAGACATACTACTTATTCTTCCAACTTTTCTTGTTCCTTAGTTTTTTCTTTGATTTTCTTAAGTAAAATGTCCTCTATCTTCTTGGCTTCTTCAAGCTCTATCTTTAGCTGCATCAGGACTTCTGAATTATGTTCTTCTCGTACATACTTGAGGAGAATGTCCTTTTGTTTTCTGCATTTTGGCTTGAGTCTATCAATCTCTTCCAGAGCACTTCTTAGCTCCCCCTCAAGGTCGACTTCACCTTCTTCTTCTTCATATTCTAGCAGGAGACCTTCAAGTTCTTCTATAGACATCAATAAAAATTCATAGGTTCCATCTTCACTTGAGAGTTCATCTGGATCTTCAGATGTATTGCTGTCTTGTTGAGCATAGAAGGATTTTATGCTGAACTTCTTTCCTTTCTGCCAGTTCTTTGATGTATTTTTCTCTGACTCATGAGCCTGATTCCTTACTTTCTTGTGAGGACACTTAGCAGCATAGTGTCCAACTCTTCCACAGTTAAAGCATTTGAAAGGAATTTTACCTTTGTATTTACCTAAGCCTCTATCCAATTTCTTGATAAATTTTTCCTCTTCTTCATCCGAGCAAGAGCATATGTCTTCCTCTTCTTCTTTCTTCTTTTTTGTTTTAAAGGCTTCCTCCCTCGTACTTGGCTTCTTCTGTGGGAGCCTCATCTCGTATGCTGTTAAATTTCCAAGTAGCTCGTTCATGGTCAAGGTCTCCCAATCAACTGTTTCTTCTATTGCAGACACCTTGGGATTAAACCTGGATTGAAGAGATCTTAGAATATTTTTCACAATTATACTTTCTGGCATGGTTTCTCCAAGAGCTTTCATATTGTTAACAATTTCCGCAACTTTTAGGAAGAAACTGTCAATGTCTTCATCATCATTCATTTTTAAGTTCTCAAACTGGGCTCTATAGACTTGAAGTTTGGCAGTCTTTACTTTCTTGTCTCCCTCATGGATGTTCTCCAAAGTATCCCACATCTCTTTGGAAGTGTCTTTGTGCATTACTTTGATAAACTCCGCTTCACACAATCCATTCAAGATGGCATTCATAGCTTTTGCATTAGCTACAAAATCTTGTTTGGATTATTTCTCTAAGTCAGTTGCCTTTGGGGCATATCCTAATTCCACAACACCCCAAACTTCTATTCCTAGAGACATTATGTATGTCCTCATCCTGATTTTCCACAAGGCATAATTTGCACCTATAAAGAAAGTGGCTTTATTGGTTGAGCATCCTTCTTTACTAGCCATCCTGAGAACCTAGAATCTCCTTTCAATTGTTAAACTGGTACAAAGGAACCTGCTCTGATACCAATTGTTGAATTTTAGTTGAACTGAGAGGGGGCGAGTGAATCAGTTCAATACATACATGAACATTTTTCAATTTTTCATCAACTTATTTATAGCTTACTTTTATAATCAACCTTAGTATAGGAACAGTCTTAATATGTTGCAGCAAGTATTAAATTAATGTGACATTAAACTTATTATGAGAGCATAAAACATTAAGCAGATTTGATAAATCATCTCAGCACATAGGCAACACAGATAGAGACAGCAGATATAAGTGGAAACCCATAAAGGGAGAAAACCACATCTTATTATTCTTGTGATGCAAAGGCAAGCTCCAACTCCCTCTCACCACTGTTTTTCTGCAGGCACCAACCCACAGGAGGCTCCAACCTCAATTCTGCAAGCTACAACTTGCAAGGAAGCTCCAACTCCCTTCAATTTTCTGCAGGCACCAACCTATAGGAGGCTCCTACCTCAGTCAGCTACAAATGATAGCTATCAAGCTTCAACTTGATAGGGAAGCTCCAACTTCCTCAATTTATCACAAGAAATGTTTGTTGATTTACCTCAGATATCAGCTCTGTTTAGTAGCATCTCTTTCTGCTCCTCTCTTCCTTATCTTCTCTGCCTCAATCTTCTATGCTTTTCATTCTCTATCCTTACTCTCTCACACTCTTTTATGCATATCAAGTTGATATTATATATAGAGTTCATTACATGATTGTTTTTATTCCACAAGGAATTTGGAGTGAACAACCATGACTCTTTGACTTCTTTCTTCTCATTCGTTTGTCCAACTCATTTAAAATTATAACAATTTGTACAAATTTCCATGTTACAGTGGGATTTTTCTTTTCCTTAGGATACTTTCCTTTGCATCACAAACAATATAAAAAAAATAAAACATTTACATTTTCAGTTACAACATATAAACTTCACTCAGCCCTTGGCTAGCTGGTTTTGTTCTTTCTGTAGCAGTCATGCAGCTGTCCTACATAATTTGTTCACTGTCTTTCGCATATTCCACCTGTTCACTGCACTTTTGAATCCTTTTGCTACACATTTCTTCAACTCTGCAATCTCCAAGACACTCTATCTTTAATTCCAGATTCTGTAAATCTAAGCTATCAACCTCCACTGCGTATTTAGTCAGGTCAAATCTGCAAATTTTCTGTTAAACAGATTTAAACTTCAACTTTCTCACTTGTTCAATACAAACTATGATTACATTGCTCTAAGCTTTACTTCAAAGCGCAACTGCACCATTAACACCCTTCGTTAGCCATTGTAACGCTAATCATACATGTATCGAAAATAAGACTGTTATGCATCCAACCAAATCATAATCCCCATATTTTCATTGGGTGCTGACTTCACAATCGTAATTATATGGCCTACACCCTTAATACGCGACATAATACTTTGGGTTATTAAAACCATATTAATTGACCATCCCAGCTTCTGCGCATATATTTAAATCACAACTTTGGGTTAAACCCACAAACCTCAACACATGCATATGGGCCCCAACGCTAACGGTCGTCTCCATCTGACGGTTGTTATCGCGTCGCGCCGCCTCATTTGATCGGACGGATATTGCTCGGCGAAGATGCGCGAACAATAACGCACGATGGCGCGTAGTGAGAGCGGTTTTGCAAATTCGCTCGGGGACACATGTCGCCTGTCCTGTGGAATCGCTCCCAACCTCTTGAATACCACCCACCGTGTAAAGGTGGTGTGATGAAAACCAAAAACCACCTTTACTGTTCACTCTTTGTGGTTCCGCCCTTTTGGCTCGGGGTTCCACCTAACTTCGCGTTCCGTCTTCCTTTATTATTTAAAAGGGTTCTCCTGCTCGCACCGTCTCAACGCTGATTTCTGCACATTACGACATCACTCCTCCATTTATTATGTGGAATTGCAACACCATGCCACTGTTAACTTCAGTCAAT
This sequence comes from Pinus albicaulis, assembly GCA_034641835.2. NCBI lineage: Eukaryota > Viridiplantae > Streptophyta > Pinopsida > Pinales > Pinaceae > Pinus > Pinus albicaulis. The sequence goes on from CM076584.1 coordinate 445,818,657, forward strand.
CATAATACATGACTCTTAACCTTGACCAATATGAATCAGACAAGAACATCAGTCATTCCACGGTCTATTCTCACACGATTAATATATTTTCAATATATACACAACAGCGTATAACTACGAGCATTCAGGAGTATATACATTAACACAAGGACAGAGTACATTAACTGCAGAGTCAAACACTCTCGCGCATGCACAGGGATAGAGTATCACCAGAACTCAATCATACACAGTATTTCAATTCCGTCTTTCACACAGAGATTCCTATTATAGATTGTACAGAGTTTTATCACTCTGCTCATATCCTTACTTATGGGATTCGAACTTCAATTACACAGAAATCAATCATCATCCATCAAGAGCCCAAATATTCACACATGAATTAAATCCACAAGGCACAAATATACTGAAACATTTCTTATTTACACAATGAAACATTTCTTATTTACACAATCTGATGGCCTTCTTCCCCTATGCAGCTCTATGCAGTTCTCTTAGCAGGTCAGTGCAGGCTTTTCCTTTGCCATCAATGA
>CM076584.1:445819286-445892988 GCA_034641835.2 Pinus albicaulis
GTGAGTCACCAGGCCGGGCATTGTAAAGACCATTCCCCAAGTTATACTCCAATGAGGTTAGCGTAGTAATCATATAGGCATTTGATCAGCTACACCTCAGCCATAATTAGTTTCTAACTCCTGTACCCACCTACTAATATCAAGATTGTTATATTGGGAACTTAATATTAAGATTTCAGATCTATATTAAGTTCAACTAAATATAAATTATGAAAAGAGGTAATAAAAGAAATGAAATAATAAAGTTAACCTAATAAAAATGAGTATGCAATATTAAATATTAATATTAAAGGAACTAAATAAAGTCCCAAGCTCTATAAATAAAATAATTATATAATCCCACCTTCATATAACAAATGTATATTCGTACTCACCTTAATGTGGACCACCGTACCAAAAACATTGGATGAGTATTATAAGGATGGATAAGGCCTCGGGAGGCTAGAGGCGGTGTTAGAAGATTGTTAAATTATATTCTATCCCAATTTAATGAAAAGCATACCACCATAAATATGGTAAATATCACTATTAATAAGGAAGACCTCTGTGAAGTATGAGGCAAGGTGGAGGGAGCTTATTTAAGGGAGGTAATATGGAGGAGAAAGGGATGTTATTTTTTCGGAGAGCAAAGGAGTTGGAACGTAATTCCCATTGCCAGATCAATACACAGGCCCTGTTTCTAAACTGGGTACCCGGTCGAGGACATCTCTTCCAACTGATTGTTCCCTGATGGGTCGGGAGGACTTGTTTGTTTCTAAGGAACTGCTTAACTATCCACAAGACGCACCCGCATCGATCACTCAGGAGGAGAGCCATCATCAAAATCTATCAACCGTATTCCGTATTTCTTTAGGTAGAATTGTTTTTCAATTAAATTTCATCGCAAATTTTCATTGGAAATACCTTACTATCAATATATTTTGTCTGAAATTAATTGACTGTGTTAGGAACCTTACATATGGTATCAGAGGAAAGTTCAAACCCTCTTACGACCTTATAGGCCCTTTAAAACAAAAAAAAAAAATTCATTTATAAAGCTGCTGCCTATGTAAACCAGTCTTGGGTTGTTCCAAATTTAAAGCTAGAGCATTCGGCACTTGTGACGGATTTGGCTATGTTAAACCCTTTCTTGGCTAATTTTCAATGTCAGAGCCTTTACTTAGTTGTATTCTGATGTGTAGTTGTGCATCCCTTTTGAGACTTGCAATCAAGAGAGCTAATGCCTTAAGGCCTGAGATTTACCTGTGGAAAATGAAAAGCACAAAGGAACAGACCTCCAGTGATGAAACCCTGTAAAAGAGACGAGAGGACACCTACAACCACAGTGATACCAGCTCGGAGGTGAATGAAGGTAGCAGCAGTGCACACAAAAAAAAAAAAAAAACTTGTGGCCTTTAGGCCTTGCGGCTTGGCCTATGGGCAGCCTCTTAGTGTTCTGATCCAAAAGACCACATTAAACCCTGTGATGAACGGATGAAGGCCTGCAGTCTCAATACAGTTAGCAAAAGTCTATGGATCAGAATTTTCTAATGACAATTTCTCAATGTAAAAAAAAAAAAACAATACCAAACCCTCAGAAAAGATCTGCTAGGCCTGCAATAAAGATCAAATTAGTCTTGATAACCACTGTAATGAGTTTATTTAAGGCATTCAATGCCTGCAGCTAGGGTGTTTTGTACCTTTTAGACCTGCGTCCAAACACCAAGGATAAAAACCCTAGTGGTTGCCTCAAATGTCCTAGAGATCAGACTTCCGACCTCTCAAATTTTCTCAGTGAGCCTGCAATCAATTCGAGATTGGATTTGAACCAAAAGTTATATTTTATCGCAACAGAATGCTTCAGATCTGGTTGCTTCAACTAAGTAAACCGATACTTCAATGTGAGCGTTGTCAAAGTGATTTATAATCCAACTTAGGAAATATTGCTTTAAACAAAAGCTCTTCCGAATGATGTGCCAATGAGTCACTTAAATGAAGTTGCTTCTTTAGAGTGTTTTCACCTTATTAAATGGCAATTATAAACTAGTGAGATGTGAGAGAGGACAAAATATTTTTGAACTTAATAAGGCTGGCAATAGTGATATATGTCCAAAGCCAATGGCAATCAGATCTAAGAAAATCAGAGAGTTAGTACCAGCAATTGATCTCCTACATCAAAACACTACAACATAAGAGATAGTGAATACAAATTACGCACCAGACCACAGAAAGCCTTTTTAAACCAGTGAATAAAGATCCACAGCTAGGTAAGAAGGACAAAGCTAGAACCTGTATCCCAGCAGCTTCTCACGATTTCATCCAAGCTCCCTGGAGTTGATCTTATTCGCTTGCAAAGTATATTATAGTCTGTGTTTCAAAAACAATTCGCTGCCAAAAATTTTTCGTGGGTAGCCGAAGTCAAGCCAACAAGGCATACCATGTAGTTACGCTGTCTAAATCGGGTATGTCGTGTCGCGGGAATACGAGTAGAAAGTATTCAAATTTAAAAACCGTGCCACCGTCTGCAATTAAATTAAACCTTAGTTTTTATTCTGAGGTTGCACACGCGGAAGGCAGAGGGTCGGGTATTGAACCTTACAGTTTTTAAACCGTTTTCATGTATATTTAGAACCCATCGAATTACATATTGTGCTATAGTATTGAGTTTGTATTTAGTTTAAATACGACAACGTACTTTGACATAGGTTAGTTAAAGTTACATTAATGAAATTAGCTAGTTCTAGACTGTGGCGTTAGAGAAATAAATAAAACATGTTATATAATGACTAAATTTAAAACAGGCAAATAAAATATTTATTTTAGAAAGTGAAATGATTATGTAGTGTTGGTAATCTGGAGAATGACATCCCCGAGTATATTTATGCTTTATTGAATGACATAGAAAGTAAATTTCACAAAATATAAAATATAAAGATAATTTTAATTTATTAAAGGTTAAAAAATGCATTTTACTCTTAAAGATTATATAATAGTATATTTATTAAAAACTTAATGTATCATTTTGAATCAAAGAGAATTTTAATTTATTAGAAAGTTGACATGTTTTTTTTTACCTAACACTATATAATAATATTTTTCATTTATAAGAATGATATGTAGGAATTGAATTTTGTATAAAAGATCATTTGTTCATAATTATTAACACTAGATGTAATTTCACATATATATATATATATATATATATATATATATATATATATAAAATTTTATATTGAATAGCTTTGAATTTATATCGTATATTGTTTGGGTTAAATGCATATATAACCATGTCACATAATTATATATAGTGTAATTAAAACCTTAAATTAAACAAATATCAATCCACGTATATCGAAATTCAAAGGTCATATTGCAAATTTCGATGGGTATTTAAATAAAAAGGTATGGGTTATATTATGCCCAAGTTCACGTGAAAATTCATTGGTCATAAATCAATGCTATCCGCGTTATTCCAAATTTTCGTTGCCATGGTTGATTTAACTATTTTTTTTATATATATATTTAAATTAAATTAAACAAAAAATAAATAAATAAATAAAAATAAAAAGTATGAAATAACATAAAGTTAAATGCGGTTATCTAGGGGTAAAAGGTATAATGTTTAAAATATATATATTATTGATAAAATAGTAATTATTTTGTGTAAATTGAATAATGCTATTTATATTATAAATAAATTATTTTAGAGTTCGATTTAAAAAAAAAAAAAAGGGGGGGGGGGGAGACTTGAAAATTGCACTTTAACTCTCATTTATTGCCCTTCTATAGCTGCATCTAGGAATAAAACATTCTAGACAAGTTTATAAACTAACACTTTGATCGATGAAAACCTTGCATTCCACTCTAGGTTTAGTAAGCATACATTACCCTGCATAGGACAAGGAGGTCGCGTTGCCACCCTCCTTGACCTCAATACCAGTAAGACCTGCCTGCAGGTAAAATAGCAAAAGAACTATACCCGTATGCCAGCTCGAATCTTACGAAAATTATATTTTCTCAGTCTAAAAATTTATCCACTCCTCATGAATTTATTATTATGCATTTCAAGAAAATTACCATGTTGAATACATACCAAAGGCGGCAGTGCCAGCGACATGCAGCACCGCCACCTCCACCTTCACCATCACGTTCACCACCATCAAGATCGCCGTCGGCACCTGTTGCTCCGCCCGATCTCACTACGGTGATGAACTCATTAGAAGCCATTATGGAAACCTTGAAAGGGTCGCAGTCGACTAGGAACAAGGAGGAGCGACGTCAGTCAGAGGAAAGACACTCAGAAAGGCCGAGGGATTTTGATGACAAACCTCACAGAAAAGATATTTCACGGGAACTGCAAAAGATTAAACTCCCTGAATTCTCTGGAGGACGAGCTGGAGAGCAGGCCGAAGCATGGTTGGAAGGGATGATCAAGTGCTTTGCATTAAGAGAATATTCTTCAACTTCTAAAACAAGGATCGTTGTATTCCAACTCAGAGGGAATGCTCTGATTTGGTGGGGGAATATGGAAAAACAGCTGCATCTCACTTCAGATACCGTTCCTTGGGAATTGTTTGTGGACCGATTCTGTGCGAAATACTTACCACCTTTCTTTCAAGAGCAGCAAGCTGGAGCCTTCCATACTCTAACCCAAGGGGGTAAAACCGTGGAAGAATACGAGATAAAATTCATGGAACTTGTAAAATATGTTCCTTATCTTGACACGGATGAACGCCAAGCCGAGCGTTTCATATTTGGGTTAAATCCTCGGATCAGAGCCATGGTAAGAATGTGGAAGCCACCAACGGTGGCGGAGGCAGTGGAATGTGCTCGTTATGCAGAAGAACATCTGGGGATAAAAAGGGATTTCAGGCCAGCTGAATCAATACCGCAGGCATTTACAGGAAAAACTCCCCGAAATTTCTTCCGAGGAAATAACTCAAGACCACCTCCTTACGGTAACAAGTTTACCCCAAGGGGAGCGGGGGCAGGAGCGCCCAGGACCATAAACGCAATAGCTTCCGGGTCTTCAAACATCAGTGCGTGGAGGTCTCGAGGAACTGGTAATCGAGGAAGGAATGGGAGAGGAAGCAGCACCAGGGGACAGAGTTCTTGGTCGGGGATTTCTCAGTCAAACGAAAAAGGACCAACCCGAGTGGACTGTTGGGGATGTGGAGGACCCCATCTTCGACGGGATTGTCCGGAGAACTCGCGGCAAACAGGAAAAGAACCAGAGAACTCGCGGTGAACAGGAAAAGAACCGTCATCAGATGCTCAAAGCAATCACAGAATCCATGCTGTCGTCAACAACAACCAAGCAGCGCATCAATCCACGGTAGTGGAATCTTCAGGTACAATCAATGGGATAAAACTCAAAATCTTGTTTGACACTGGAGCTACTGATAGTTTTATTTCATCTTATGCATTGAATAAATGTGGGTTGGCAGCCTGCAAACAAGACGATTTTAGACAGGTAGAAATGGCTTCAGGAGACCTTCAATCGGTAGAATTATGTGTGGAAGATTGCAAAGTTGATCTAGAAGCCTGTTTGACCAAACTAAAAGTAAACGTCACAGCCCTAGGTACTTATGACCTGGTGATAGGAATGGATTGGTTAGAATCTCATCGAGCATGGGTAGATTGTTCCGGGAAAACAATACTTTGCGTAAATGATATGGGTGAGACAATCCAAATTCAAGGTATTAAGAGAAAGGTATCCTTGCGTTTCATCTCAGCCATGCAGATGAAGCGGTGCTTGAGGAAGGGTTGTCAAGTGTATGCCATTCAAATGATAAGCAAAGAAAAAGGGCCTTCCTTAAATCAGTATCCGATTCTATCGGAATTTCCAGATGTTTTTCCAAAAGAACTACTTGGACTGCCTCCTAGGAGAGAGCTAGACCTCACCATTGAATTGAAACCTGGTACGGAACCTATATCCAAAACTCCTTACCGAATGACTGCCCCGGAACTTCAAGAGTTGCAAATACAGCTAAAAGAACTGTTAGATGTAGGGCACATTCGACCCAGTGTTTCACCATGGGGTGCTCCTGTAATCTTTGTCAAGAAGAAAGATGGTTCATTACGACTGTGTGTGGACTATCGAGATTTGAACCGAGCCACGGTAAAGAATAGGTATCCGATGCCTCGCATTGACGACTTTTTCGATCAAATGAAGGGAGCTACAGTATTTTCAAAGATCGATCTGCAATCAGGTTATCATCAACTCAGGATTAGCGAGAGCGATGTTTCTAAGACTGCATTCCGAACTCGTTTCGGGCATTATGAATTCATTGTGGTGCCATTTGGGTTGACCAATGCACCTGCAGTCTTCATGAACCTTATGAATAGCGTTCTCCGCAAATATCTCGACAAATTTGTACAAGTTTTCCTAGACGATATTCTCATTTACTCTAAGAATGAAAAGGAGCATGAAGAGCATCTTCGGATAGTGTTATCTTGTCTCAGAGAACACAAGTTATATGGAAAATTATCCAAATGCGCTTTCTTTCAGAAGGAAATCCATTACTTAGGTCATATCATATCTGGCGAAGGAATCTCCGTAGATCCTGAAAAGGTAAATACAATCAGGGAGTGGCCGATACCTAAGAATGCACATGAAGTGCGTAGTTTTATGGGTTTAGCAGGTTACTACCGAAGGTTTGTGGAGGGATTCTCCAAGATTGCAAAACCAATCACAAACCTTCAGCGCAAGGGTATTAAGTATGAATGGACTGAAGAGTGTGATAAAGCTTTTTCTGAACTCAAACGATTATTGACTAGTGCACCGATTTTGCGAGTACCAGATATGGATAAAGACTTTACTGTATGCACCAACGCATCTAAGCAAGGGTTAGGCGCCGTTTTAATGCAGGAAGGAGGTGTAATAGCATACGCTTTGAGAAAATTAAAAACACATGAAGAACTTTATGCTACGCATGATTTGGAGTTAGCGGCGGTGGTCTTAGCCTTAAAGATGTGGAGACATTACTTGGTGGGGAGAAACTTTGTGCTTAAAAGTGACCACCGAAGTTTGCAGTATTTATTCACCCAGAGAGACTTAAATGCAAGACAAAGACGATGGAGTGAACTCCTAAGCGAATATGATTTTGCAATTTCATATATAAAAGGGAAGGAAAATGTGGTAGTAGATGCCTTAAGTAGAAGACCCCGAATATTCTCCCTCGTACCTATCAAGGTGAACTTGAGAAATCAAGTGCTTGAACATCTTGTAAGAGACAGTTGGTACTTAAAAGTAAGGTCAGGGCTCGAAAGCAACCATTCGAAGGAACCTAAGTTCGAAGGGTATGATTTGGAGGAAGACGGAATTCTACGATTTCACGGAAGAATGTATATACCAGACAGTGGAGATCTCCGAAACACCATCTTGAAAGAAGCACACCGAGCAGTATATTGTGCACATCCTGGGGTAAAGAAGATGTATGCTGACACTAAGAGACTCTTCTTCTGGTCAGGCATGAAAAACGACATTGTCAAATTTGTCGCTAGGTGCCTTGAATTTCAGCAAGTAAAAGTTGATCATCGTCACCCAGCAGGTCTCTTACAACCTCATGACATCCCAATGACCAAATGGGAGATAATTTCTATGGATTTTATCGTTGGGCTGCCTCTTACACAACAAAAGCATAATGCCATTCTGGTTGTAGTGGATAGATTAACAAAAAGCGCCCATTTCATCCCAGTAAGAGATACTTATGAAGTAGCTGATGTAGCTCGGGTATTCATAAATGAAATCATCAGATTTCATGGAGTACCTAAGAAAATCATATCGGATAGAGATCCTTGGTTCACATCAAGGTTCTGGAATTGTATGCAGTCGGCTTTGGGAACTCAGTTAAATTTGAGTACTGCCTATCATCCTGAGACCGATGGACAGACAGAAAGGGTAAATCAAGTACTCGAGGATATGCTAAGGATGTATGTTATGGACCAACAGTCACGCTGGGAAAAGTACTTACCCTTGGTAGAATTTGCTTACAACAATAGCTATCATAGTTCAATCGGGATGCCGCCATTCGAAGCTTTATACGGAAGACCTTGCAGAACGTCGTTGAGTTGGGACAGGTTAGAAGACCGAATAATCGTCGGACCCGACTTGATCCAAGAGATGGAGGATCAGGTAAAACTGATTAGACAACGGTTAAAAGAGGCTCAGGATAGACAGAAAAGTTATGCGAACACTCACAGGACAGATAGAAGCTATGTGGTAGGAGATCAAGTTTTCATCCGAATCAGACCAAATAAGAGCACCATTCGGTTTGGGAGGGGGACAAAATTATCCCCCCGGTTTATAGGACCGTTTGAAGTCCTGGAAAAAGTTGGACCTGTCGCTTATCGTCTTGCACTGCCACCCCACCTGCACAAAATTCATAATGTATTTCATGTATCTGCCTTACGACACTATATTGCTGATAAATCTCATGACCTTCAATGGAAGGAACTGCAGGTATCGGACGAGGGAACCCTATCGGTCGAACCATTACGTATTCTGGAACGTAGGGTTCGACAGCTCAGGAACCGCCAGATAGACCAAGTGAAAGTCCAGTGGGACAAGTATAGTCCTGGATCAATGACTTGGGAGGATGCTGAGACATTTTGCCAGAATTACCCCAGCTTATGCTAAATTTTGAGAAATGAAAACTTTTATGTATATGATTGTTCTATTTTGATACTTGACATTTGGAAACACTATGTAAAGATGATTTTTTACCTTGCTGGTACATGGATACCCATAAAGCTAGAATGCTACTTCACTCTACTGATACAGGATATATGCTGTTTGTTTAAAATTCACTGGTGCATGGACACCGATATGCAATATGTCATTTAAATTAACATTGCAAGAATGTGAAATCATAGATTAGACATTATAGACGAAAATATCTGCCAATTTATTTCATTGCATTTCAAATATGATTCAAGGAAAGGAAATAAAAGAGTAACTACATTTTGAATATGATAACATATGGGTATACAGATTGAAAATGGTAAAGCAATGCATCATAAATAGAACATGAATGAACGAAACAGAAGCAGCATCTGAAATGAGAAATTTTATTGAACATATGGATACCTATGTGAACAAATTTTCTTTTTATATATAAGTTCTATGATTGATATCATACATATCAAAGTATTTTGAATACGTAGAGGTTGTTATATGGGTAACAATTGGTTATGAACAATATAGATGCATATGCTGTAATATGTGTACGAGTGTTTACATTGCAGATTATGTACCAGTGAGTATCATGTAGAAAAACAGATTACTGAAACAATCTACGTGATGACAGATTTCCAAGAACAGCTGAGACTCCCCGAGATCCCACGATAGGGTGTTGACCCTGGTCCTACTGGGAGGAGTGGAGGTGTTGCCCACTGTTTATCCTCCAATACCTGGAGTCATGGGAGGACTGTGCGAGTCACGCTCTCCTAGACGTGTGATGATGACTTCCGGATGCCTACAAGCATGTCAGGTCAATGTAATCGACACTGATATCATTTGAGGTCTATGAATGGATCAGTAAAACTGATGCCATGGCATATTCCTGTAGAGGACGGATAGGATGGGAGTGGAAGAGATTAGGAAGGATAGGATGATTTTAGAATAGTTTGGAGATTCGGTGAAGATGGGAAGTAACAATTAAATTACCAATACATACTTATTTAAACGAAAATTCAATCTTAAAATACAGGCATTCTACAATCACCCTAATCTCTAAAAACACAATATTGATCTGAGTATATAAAACCATAAACTTCGGGACGAAGTTTTCTGAAGGGAGGAAGTATGTAACGACCCATTCCCAAGTTATACCCAAAACAATATTAGCGTGTGAACGATATAGGCATTTGATAGCTACACCTGCCTATACCGCCCACATCGCACTAGTACACCCACCTACTAATATCAAGATTACATAGATTGGGAACTTAATATTAAGATTTCAGATCTATATTAAGTTCAACTAAGTATAAATTTTATGAAAAGAGGTAATAAAAGAAATGAAATAATAAAGTTAAAATCCTTGAGTTAAAATGAGTATGTAATATTAAAGATTAATATTAAAGGAACTTAAATAAAGTCCCAAGCTCTATAAATAAAATAATTATATAATCCCACCTTCATAAATGTATACTCGTACTCACCTTAATGTGGACCACCCACCATAAAAACATTTAATATGAACATAAGGATGGATAAGGCCTCGGGAGGTTAGAGGCGGTGGAGGAAGATTGTTTAAATTATATTCCTATCCCAATTTAATGAAAAGCATACCACCATAAATACGTAAAATATCACCATTAATAGGGTACTTCTAAGCATGAAAGGAGAGATTGCTTATTTAAGGAGGTATGAGTGGAGGAGAAGGGGATGTTTTTTTCTGAGAGCAAAGGAAAGGAATTACTGGGTTGATCTAATTGAGGAGGAGTCTCTTGTTCTTGGAAATATGGGCACGGGGGACAGAGGGGACATCCTCTCTGGTCTCTAGGATTGTTCTGATTTAGTCAAGATTGTCAAGATTTGTTTGTTTCAGAATCGTTGAGGTATCCACAAGATCACACCGCAAGAAGATCATCGAGGAGAGCTAAAGAGCTCAAAATCATCAACCGCGTTCCAGGTATTCTTTAGGTATAGAATTGTTGAACTGTTTAACTATCCACAGCATCACACATCATCAGCATCACTGGGAGGAGAGCCATCATCAAAATCATTAACTGTGTTCCAGGTATTTCTTTTAGGTATAGAATTGTTTCTCAATTAAATTTCACTGCAAATTTTCATTGAAATACCTTACTGCTGAATATATTTTGTCTGCAATTAAATCTCTGTGTGTGGAACTTTACATTTCATTGAAATATGTTACTGCTGAATATATACTTAGATTAATATATGTCTAAAATTAAATGACTGTGTTTTGGAACCTTACATTTGGAATGTGTAGAAATTGTTATATGGATAACAATTTTCTTTGAACATATTGATACATATGTATAATTTGTGGACAAGTGTTTTACATCGCAAATTATATCGTTACCAAACCGATCGCGTGATGACAAAACTCCAAGAACAATTGAGATGCACTGAGATTCCATGATAGGGTGCTAACCCTAGTCCTACTAGGAGGGGTGGAAGTGTTGCCCAACGTTTATCCTCCAAAACCTAGAGTCATGGGAGGGTTGTGCGAGTCACGCTCCCCTAGATGTGTGATGATGACTGCCGGATTTCTATTGGTCAATCAGGTCGATGCAATCGACGCTAACATCCCTAAGGTTTATGGATGGTTGAATCAATAAAACTGATGACATGGCATATTCCTGTAGAAGTCGGATAGGATGGGAGCGGAAGAGATTAGGGAGGATAGGATGATTCTAGATAGCTTGGGAACACTGTTGGGGCAAAACGTGACTACTAAATTTGTAAACCAATAAATGATCAAAACATAAATGTTAAAGTGTTCTCACACATTAAACGAAAATTTAATTACGGTACACCACCCTTATATGATTATACTAATCACTTAAATAATTAATGATGTACAACATAAAACTTAACTTCAAGACGAAGTTTTCTGAAGGAGGGGTATATGTAATGACCCAACTCGAGTTATAGAGAACATAGAAATATTAGCATGCATATGAGACCTGCATATGATAGCTACATATGCATGTATCACGTGTACTGCACTAGTACATGCACTAATCGATTATGAAAAATCTCAGTGTAGAGTAATGAGGGAATTATTGAAGTATTGAGGAAATACCTAACTCACCAGAATATAATAAATGTATTAGTTATACCTACACTATCATAATATAAACTAATACTTTGTTCAAAGAAAATTAAAAGCATTGATTTATGCAAATAAATGATGATATTTTAATAAATCCAAGATACTTATTAAATGATAATATTTTAATAAAACCAAGATATTTATTAAATAATAATATTTTAATAAATCCAAGATATTTATTAAATAATAATATTTTAATAAAACTAAGATATTTTAGAAATCCAAGATATTTATTAAAAGAGGATATTTTAATAAAAATCTTGAATGGAGTTTGTGTATAAAAGGAGAAGAGGGGGAAACTTGATGGGCATGGCTAGTGAGTGGGTAAACTGACCCAAATGTTGTCAGAGGAGTTCTAACTGCGTGAGACATGAGCAGTGAGTTCTAATAGAGTCATGGAGTGATCTCGATTGTTATTGGAGTTTTGGGCACGGGGGCCAGAAGACTTGTCTTCTGGATCTGGGGACCGGAGAGGTTGACCTCAGATATGCTGGGAGGAAAACAACGGTTTGGTGATGGGAGTTGGAGCCATGGTAGATCAGGAACATCTTCAAACACGGTTCCAGGTAAGTATTAATTAGTCAATTGATATATATTTTGCTTCAAAAATCCCACTCTGAATTATGTAGTATGAATTCTGTTAATGATGGTTAAATTTAGCAAGATAAGGTCTTTACAGAGTGCAACAGTTCAATTTTGGAGGCCATCGCAGTGTAGCAGTGCAACAGATTACATTGTTGGCCAGTTCTCCATCTCAGCTCTTTTTGGGTCAGATCCATATGTAACCCCGGTTATTATTTATAATAAAAGCTGAGATTCTTCTTGTTCTATGTGGTATTGGATAACAGTGTTTTATGTGTTTTTATTTTACATGGCAATCTTCTGTTAAATGCATGTTGATTTTACGGCATAATTTCGGGTTTAAGTAAATTCATGCAAATTTAGTAAAATATCTCATTTGGGGATATTACAAGGAACTAGAAAGTGCAGAAATAAGAATATATTCAAATTTATTAGCAACATTACTTTCATACCTGGTGTTTCTTGACTTCTTTTGAGCATGGTGGTCTTCTTCATGATCACTCAGAGCATCTCTTTTTCTTCTTCTTTCATCTCTTCCATTACGATAATTCGTTCGATCATCTCCTCTTCTTCAATTATTAACCTGTTATTCTTACTTCTAGTATTGTAGCGTGGACCATTGTTCTGAGGGCAATCTCAAGCATAGTGACCTTTCTTGTGACAATTGTAACATTCAATGTGTGATGTTTCTCTTTTATTCCTTCTCTTTGAATTTTGAGGAGGAGGCTTCCTTGAATTTGGTGAACCTCCTTTTCCTTTATTTTTCTTGTTATGAGTGACGAAATAAGTGGGCTCTCCTTCTTGCTTTTGTATCCTAGCACAAGAAACCATCCTTGATTCTTATTCAGTGAGCTTTCCAACAATCTCATCAAATGACGGGAAATTGTTGTTGTTGCTTGTAGTAGTAATGAAGGTTTCCCAAATAGGAGGGAGCCCTCTAAGGGTTACAATCACCAATTTCCTTTCAGCCATAGTTTCTCAACTCTATGCAATTGATCTCTAAGATGAGATATCCTCATAATGTAGGATTGCACAAACTCCCCTTTATTCATTTTCATATCTTTGAGTTGATCCTTCAAGGAGATGATTGTTGAAGAATGTAACTAGGTCCGGTCTTCATAAGATGTATTTGAGTCATTATGTAATGTACTTGTCAAAAGATTAAAGAAAATAATTTTTATTATTGTAACAATGACTTATTAAAGCATGTGCTTCATGCTTGGGTCATCATTATATTAGTCAAAGTCCCCATTGTGGACTCCTAGGATTAATATTGAGTCAATAGAGTCATTGTATATTTAAAGAGACTTTTCTTGGGCTTTTGAATCATGTAAAAATGTTTATTATTGAGTCAAATGTGAATTATGTCACCTCCACACCAAGTCGGCCTAAAGGAAACCAATTCGACCTCACATGAAGCCTATAAAAGGAAGGAGATCAAATTCATTTGGAGCATCTCATCTCAAGCTAGTTCGATATCTCTACTGAAGCCAGAAAAAGTGCGAAGTGGGTCAAAGAAGCCAAAAGGAGTGCGAATTGGGTCAAGGTCAAAGAGAAGATGAAAATTGAATTTTTGGAGCTACTCTCTCTCCATTTTGTGCCCTAGTTTGGGAGATCAATGTCTTCTTGTGTTGTTGTTGCTGCCTGATGTTGTAAGTTGTTGCATAGTCGAAGTTGTTGGGGACAAGTTGTTGCTACTATTGGGTTGAAGATCTGGAAAGGCTGACTTGGTGTGGAGGGAAGGTTTGGTCTATGTCTATGGTAAAGAGTCTAAAAAATAACTATTGAAGGAAGAGAATTTTGACTGGGTTTTCACCTAGAGAGGCATTTTGCCCTGGCATAGTTCCTACATCTTCTGTCTTGTGTTTTTGTGATCTTCGTACACACATAATTTGGTAATTGCTTGATGAAATATAATCTAATAAAGAGGTAAAAGAAGCCAACATAATTTACAAGTAATTATCAAGAAAGAGGAATCAAACCCTAATTTACTTGCATTGATTTCTCAACAATGATCTCATTCAAATTTTTGACTTCATACATGCTAGCTAGCTTATCATACATATCCTTAGACTTCAAATTTCAACATAAGTAAGTAAATGATCTTGTAAACCATCAACTATAATTTTCTTTGCTTTTAACTCACCTTTCTTGTACTTGTTCTTGGCAGCAACAGAAGCATTCTCCGGAGGCTTAGGTACCTTTCCTTGTATCTATTCCCAAGCATCATTGTCATCAGCGATGATTTCCAACCTAATCTTCCAAGCAGCAAAGTTAGATGAGTTACCCAGCTTCTCATTTTCCTTAAAGTAAGAAGAAGACATCTTGACTTGATTAGATAGGCTCCTTCAACGTTTCCAAAGATGATTTCTTCAACTCTTGTCTCCCTTGGGCTTGTCCTTCACCTTGGCTCTGATACCATGTTAATTTTTACACTTCTCTATGTTGTTTCAATTACTTAAGCCCAATTCAATTCTTCAATTAGCAACCTTTTCAATAACAATTAATTCTTTCATTAATCAATAGTAACTAAAGATAGAACAGTAATGCAATGACAATACGAGACAATCAACAACAACAAGAGACACAAATTTGGTAAAAGAATAGGGAAAAACCCCACAAGGGTGAAAACCCTTTTTAATTCTTCTCCTATTAAATTGCCATAAAATGTTTGGCGAAGAGTACAATGAGCCAATACAAAATTATCTAGCAAAATCAACAAAATAATATCCAAAAATATGATCCCAACAATAGTATTGATCGTAGTTAACTTTCCCATCTTGCGATCAATTGTGGTCTCTTGTCAAAATGAAACCCGAGATTTCAGCCGCATGGAGAGTGAGAAGTGTGTGCGGCTGAAACATTCTAGTCGCAAGGATAGCCCTGTATGCGAGCGGCTGCAACTGAGAAATTCCTATGTCAACAATGCGGCTGGAAACCAAAACCCTAATCACACGTGCGAGCTTCGAACACTACAATTTTGGCCCTGTACGAACCAAATTCCACAAACCCACTTCAGACCTTTGCGAACCAAACCAAAGAAGAGAGAAGAAGAAGGTGTTTGATGATGATGTCCAAATGAGGGTCACTTGACTTGTATTTATAGATTTCCAAGGGTGCCCAATTTCACTTTAGGGATGACATATCTTTCTGTCCACATGTGGGATTCACTTCAAAAATACACTTTCCCTTGTCGAAGTCAAGGGCTTCAAAAGTCAAAATTGGTCATCTCGGAGAGAGGAATTCAGTCCTATAATTGGAATTTATCACAAAGCTGCCAAATTAACACATGCAAAAAAAAATTGACGTTTTCCTATAAAAAGAAGAAAATGACATTTCGAGAAAGTGTAATGAAGTCAAATTTGATAGTACCTTCATCAAAAGATCTTAGGGACATCTCAAAGGTAATCCTACACGAAAATCAAAAGTCAATATCAAGGATGCAAAAAGAATTTGACAAAGTTAGCATGGATAAAACAAGAAAATTTCTTGCTTAAAAGATCATTGTCAGAAATTACTTGCACAAATCAAGAAGTCCAAGGCTATGAAGCAGAGCTATTAAATATTAGAACAAGAAAAGGAAGATATTGAAAAAGAATTCAAGAAGAACCTATTAGCAACAAAGAGAGAATTCTTACTTGAAGAGCCTTAATCAAAAGTTGCTAGTAGAAATCAGAACATCAAAAAGTGAGAAACTTCAATGTCAAAACATTAAAAATAAAGCTAATGAATTAGACGCTGAAGAAATTTCACGTTTGAGGAACCATAATCGAAATCTATTTATGCAAATTAAGAAGCTCAAAAATGATAAGCAATCATTGGAAAACAAAATAGAACATCTTATCCAAATGGAGGCATCGAAGTATGCAGGTAAAAAGTTCTGAATTTTGGAGAAGGGAACAAATACAAATCCCATTAATCTCATGGCTTACAAAGATGTTAATCTAATTGAAGTCAAAACATAGTCCAATGTTGTTGTACAAACGATGGAAATTCCAAGTGAAGATTCGGCAATCAACCAAGCAATATTAATGCGTGAAGGAAATCATATACTTGAAATAAACCAGGAAAATTTTACAAGCATGATAAGGGAAAATCATATTACAAAAACTCTATATCAATATCCACGTCATAACAGTAAAACCTTAGCCAACCAATGTATCAATATCACAGAGGAAAAAAAAACTGCTTAATCTTCCGAAAAATATTGATTGCAATGCAATCAAGTCTTATAATAACAATTCATCTCCAGTATCAAATAAGGGCAAAGTTCCACAGAAAATCCAATTGGGATAGTTAGATCATTTTACATTTTGACAGTTTTGTTCAATACTCAAGTTCACAGCATCTCGTATCATTAATTACAACAACTCCAAGAACTGAGAAAAATGTGAAGGCATTACAAGACAAAGAAAATTCTATAAAGCCTTTTCATAAATATGCTTTGAGGACAAAGCATTTCTTAGTGGGAAGACAACATAATGAATATAAAAATATAAATAACGTTGCATAATCATTAATAAATAATAATTAGTACCATAAAAGGACATGTATCAAAGGAAATGACTATTAATGAAAGGGCACTTCGTTTAGGTATATATACAGGGCCCCATTGTACTATCAATGTACCATTTTACTCATACAATACATATATATATATATATATATATATATATATATATATATTCACTGTCATTATGGATATCTTTAGATTCCAAGTCTTTTAAATATTTTATTCGTGAACCAGGTTTGGTTGTCAGTTTTTTTTAACATAGTTCTAGTGAACAACATGTGAAAATTCCTACACTAGAATCCTATTGCAGCAACTGGAAATAATTCTCCTAATTGTTAATTAATTTAACAATTTATTTACTACAGCAAATACCGAATTAATCACAGTGCAACCTTCACAAATAAAACTACGGAAAAATAAAATGTTGGAAGCTGAGAAATGCTAGCACACACACATAAAATATAATACAATTACTTTTGGACAAAATTTCCCGAAAAAACTCAATGTGGGAAAACTGGTGCAGTACCTAAGGGTTTTTACTATTATGCAGCATTGAGAAATTTGGAGTACAACTGGATTTTGAAATCTGGCAATCCTACAGAGAAAAATACTGGCAAAAATCTAGTGAGGTATTTCCCAATGTTCCACCAAGACTCCGGTGCGGGGAGACGCACAGGGGGGACGTGTGGGAGTACCTTGAAATTTTAGGGAAATTTCGGGGGTGTGGGGAGTCGTCGGGGTATATATATAATTCAAGTTCATATTCATTGTTAAATAATGAAAGCATAAATATTAAATATCAAATAGACTAATAATAACATAGTATATACTATATATTAATATGAATATCAATACATTGAAAATTGAAATTTGATCTACACATGATAAAATTTAAATTCATAATTGAATTGAATAATGACATACATTGATCCATCTTCATCATTCATTTTGATACATACATCATTCATATGACATACTCATTATTATTCATCCATAATCAATGATCATTCAATAAATAAATTCAATAATGAAATTTTCAAATACATTGATCCATGATTCCATATCATTCATCATTCTAGAATCGAAATTGAAAGCAAACATACTAGAAGTCTAGAAGTAGATAGTAGATACTAAAGTTTGAACTTTGAACACTAAATAGTAAATAGTAAATTTATATAACTCAAAGTTTCAAACTCAAAAATAGTTCAGAGTGAAGAGTCAAGAATCAGTCTGAGGTCATCAACTAAAAAGTAAAAATGGATAATGAGCACTAAAAATAAAATCAACAACAAGGATGCAGAGAGGTCAAGGTCGAAGTTGCAAAGGTCAGTCGGATGTCGTGGAGCTAGAAATGAAATGAATCATTGAATAATGAATCGTAAATTTTTTTAAACGTAACATTTTGTTTTTTTGGTTTTATTTATTTTTTTAATTTTTAATTTTTTTAAATTTTTTGACTTTATACTATATGATAGCCATTTTTTTACATTAAGTGTCATTAGACAAACCTAAGGGGGGACGTGTCCCCCTTCAAAAGGGGGACGGCCAGAAGCACCCTTTTTGGGGAGTCGCGTCCCCCACACTAGGGAAATGCACCCCTTTGCGTCTCCCCAAGACTCCCCAAAAAGGGTGCGCAGGGAACCCCCACGAGAATCCCCGTCTCGGGTGCGAGGGGTGTGAGGGGTGCATGCACCCGACACTGGGGGACGCGACCCTATGGAACACTGGTATTTCCTCAACCCACAGGAAAACCCCAACACAACTTGCCTTCAGAAAACTTGGCCCTCTAATCCTCTGTGTCAGCCTCTACGCTGCACTGCTTGACGTCAATCCTCTCACTAGTCTCTAATGAAGTCGTTTTGCCTTCTGCTAGCTGGGAAAATTCTTCTCGGACACTCTGGGACTCTTTCTCGACCTCTGGAATTGAAGACGCCTTATCCTCTCTGCAAAACGAACTTGCCTCTAGAAGCTACTGCGCAGTCCCTGCGTCAGCTTCGCTGTGGCTCTTTTGTATCTCTGCAAAAGCACTCACTGGATCTGGAATACTTCCTCCAGCCTCACTGTCTCTGCCCCTCTCTCATTTCTTCAATCTCTAGTTCTCTCTGACAACTGACTGCTGCTTCTTTGGAAATTGATCTGCCAAGAAATCGACCCGCTCAAGTGATCTCTCCATCACCATATTTATCTCCTCTTATAATCCTTTGTTGAAGCACCAATGACCAAGATTAAAACATAATCGATGGCTAGGATCATATCTAGATCGATCCGTCTGAGTTTCTAGATTATTCTCGCCTTGACTTAATTAACACTGATTAATTTACCTATTTTCCTATGTTTAGACTTGGGAAACATTAAAAAATTGGTTAATAATCTAATTAAGTCACTTCTAGGTGGAATTCCTAGAAACGATTTTTGGGTTCTGGAGATCTCATGTATTATAGCCTCTCCACAAAGTTTCGTGGCTAGAACACATCCCATGCTATAAAACTAACACAACACAAGTAAAACTTTTATTGTCACTATTTCTTCTATATGTAGAAGACACTATGAAAATACTAGATAAGCTAATCAGAATAGTTTGGGAGCAAATTGGAGGTCAGGCAAGCACAATTCATTGATGGATGGCTTCGGTTACCTGGTATGTCGAGAACGATACCTAGTTTACTTTCCTCTGGCCTGGGCAAATAGGGATCTATGGGGGGTTTTTCTACTCTTTTGGACGTTTTTTTTTAGGAGTTTACTTTGGGGTCATGCTTCTCTCCCCTAAGACTCCTCGCTCTTGGCTAAGCGCACTTTCTGGTGCTATCTTCCTCTTATGTTCACTGTGTTTTTTTATCTGGCTACTTCTCCACATTATCTACCTGCTTTTTTTGCATCCCTCATATTCATCGACATCCCTAACTTTCTTCCTTGATGCTGCTCATAAATCCATGTTTAACATTGTGGGTAGCGCTGCGTTCCATCTTTTTGCTTCGGTTGTTCTTATTAGCCTCTTCATGTGGGGGCTCATAGTCACTCTTATCTAGTTTTTTCCCTAGGATGTTTTTACACTATGATCTTGGAACATTTTCATATCCTTCTCCTTTTCATTTGCACCATCTGTATTCTCACCCATATCTGGATTGAACACTTTGGCCACCTATGACTGTGTCTATCCTGAGGTCTGTTTGTCTGGCCCTTCACGTCCTTTCTTTTTCATTCATTATGCTCGACAACCCGGCATATGTTTGACCAGATGGTGCTTTGGTCGACATGTTTTAAGGGATTCCTCAGTGGACGACTACAGTTTGACATTGAGGTTCCGGAGGAACAGACTTTATCAATCCTGTGGCGGAGATCGTTGGGTTCATTTATCATTTCTCGACCCTTCAAGGACATCAATTTTAAGATTTTCCACCATTGGTGTCGTACTTGTGGATATTGGTGTTGTTGTTGCTACGAGTAAACCATCCTTTTTTTATTTTCGCTAGTGTTTCACCTCTTGGGGGCTATCTGGATGGTGCGTGGGTGGTAGTGGTCTAGGGTTTGGGATTTTCTCGGTCTTTTTTATGTTTTCGTTGGGGTTTTTTCCTGGACTATCGGGGTGGTGCGCGGGTGCTGGTGGTCTAGGGTGACGGGGTGGTTGCATGTCAATGTGAGGGGAAGGTATCACCGACATTTTCCCACCTGTTTAAATCTTTTGATCGACGCAGTTGGATCCGTTTTTCTTGCCACCTATCATCTTTATGATTACATGCTTATTTATTCTGAGACACGCATGATGCTCTTGGGATCGACGACATATCTTTTCGAATGATCATCCCTCTCTTGAGCCTTTAATTTGATGTCGTATTTTGGTTGGGACAGGACTTCCCAATCTTTCTAAATTTATTACATCGGATCCACTTATCTCGAGCGTGCTGATATTCTCTGACATCCAGTTTTTTTATTATACTTTATTCCTATATTGCACATATTGTTGGCGGGACATTCCTGTTTGTGGGTCTTTTCATATTTACTGCTTGTATTAGTTGTGTACGTGCCTCGACCCATGCAAAATTTTATACACTAGTCTGACTGGGTGACATCTAGATGTGCTTGACATTGTTTACCTGTTTATCGGGTGTTCCATGTTGTCTCTATCTCATCCACTTTGCTAACACCCATCTGATATGGAGGACTATCTAGCATCCCTTGATGGGGACTCATTGGCACAGGAATTATTTCTACAAGCCACCTTGGAGGCAGAGCGCTTTGGTGGAAGACCACCACTGATGAATCAACAACAGAATCTCCATTCACAGGTGGTTGAATATGGCATTTGTATAGGGATGTCGAATGGCCACGCGGCATAGAATTTGCATGGGATCTGTGACGTGCCAAACCTTATCTCTTCTTTCAGGCCTCCGGCTGGAGTGGCACAGACACATGGTACCAACTGTGGGAGCAGGGCTTCATCTTTTCTAGCCCCCCACGATTGATAAAAGTTTTTGGCTCATGCGCAACGCAGTCGTAGACAGGACACCCGAGTTGTGAAATGTGCTATGGAGCCAAAACTCCTCAATTTTGGGCATGACATTTTGTGGGATCGTATTCAAAGTCTTCAGAACAGGGCTCTTCTTGGGAGATGGTATTTTGCAGGGGTCACAATCTGGATATGGAAGCCTGGGTACTTGCTTAGTGGAAGCCTCTGCTCGGGTACACTCCTAAGGTCATTGTGTTACTAAACCACTGGTTCAGTTTCCACTTTCTCCACCAGGCAGATGCAGAGAAGGTTCTGGGTATGTCATCGGTTCGGGGTCGCAGTTTCCTAATTCTACACCACTGGTATGTGGGTTTTAATCGCATCTCGAACACTCCGAGGAACCAATGGACTTGGGTCAAACTTCTCGGACTCCCCCTTGAATTTTGGTCAATGCAAACACTTACTGATATTGGAAATTCTTTGGCTTCCTTTGTCTACATGGACCCAAGGACTTTGGGGGCACGGGACAAAGGTCTTGCATGGTTATTGGTGGAGGTCGACATGTCTAGTGGACTCTTTGAACAAATTATATTACAATGGGGTTCTCTCTCCTTTCAATAGCGGGTTGACTATTGGAATGTACCGTTCTGATGTTTATTATGTCATCGTACAGGGCACCTTCTGGAGCATCGTCCGTGACGACTCCATGTTCAGGCATCACCGCAGGGGGCTACACGACATTATGGACGTTCTAGATCAGGATCGGATGGTCATGCTTCAACTTGCCGCAAAACATAATCTGAACCAGGTACTCTCAATACCTTTGATGATACTGTGAATACTGAATTTGAGATGCCTCTTTCTCGTTTTGTTCTACCTTCTTCTCCCCGTGAGAATCCTTGTTAGGGAGCCGAACCTATATCTTGCCCGTCTGCTGGTACATCCCACCCCCTTTCTGTCGGTATTGATCCTCCACCTTTTTCCCTCCCTAAGCAACTGATGAGCTTGCCTCTATCGGATCCCCTCGACCCCTCATCCTCCGTCGCTCATGTGGCCCCGCACCCACCTTCGGGTCCTTCAAACCTGTCCTCCCCTCACAACTCTGTTCATAGTGATTTGGAGTTCTTGAAACACAACCTTGATATGGATATAGTGTGAAAATTCCTGAATCTACTAAACAGAAATTTCTACTGCAGAAATTTGGTTTACTTCTCCTACTTGTGTTTTTATTTCAGAAATATTCAGAAAACGAGGAAGTAAACACACTGCAGATCTACACATGCAAACATATCAAGTACTGACGAATTAAGCACACATGAAAAAGGACACACAAGATTTTTCCGAAAATTGTCCACAGAAAAACCCAATGTGGGAAAACCGGTGCAGTAGCTCTTGAGGGTTTTATTATTATGCAGATTTATGAATACAGTCAAGGGCACCAGTAGTGGTTTTCCCAACAGAGAAAATCTCGGCAGATGTACCTCTATCTCCAGAGACAGAAAATATGGCTGATTCAGCTGAGGATGAAGAACCCCACAAGTGCCTACACAGTCACGACATCACCCTTCAGTGTGGATGCGTCACCCCTTCTGGATCTGCTAAATACGAGCCCTTTCTGGCCCACTGAAACCCCAACGTCGCCCTTAATGGCTCTGCGTCAGCCCCTCTTGACTTGCGTCACTCTTCTGTGACTGCATCTTCCTCTGAGCTGGCTCTGTGTGAGCTTGGTTGGGTCTGCGTCACCCCTGCTAGGCCTACGCTGCTTCTGTGTCACCCCTGCTGGGTTGCGTTGCTCCTCTGGTACGAATTTGCCTCTCTGCCTATGTATTCTCATCCTCGGATCTGAAATCCAACTGCCGATTTGCCCCTCATTGCACTACAAACTCACTCGAAAATTCTTAACAAATTGCGCCACAGAATTTCGACTTAGCTCAAAGGCTGCCACTTTGTGTGTGTCCTCCAATTGAACCCAAGCCTTCCTTTAATACTTTTCTCATTGAACATTCAACAGTCGTGTAATCTCTAATCAACAACTAAGATTAGAAAAGACTTGACCCTCGTCACTTAGAACATTGTCACCCACATGTTTAAATTAATTCCCTTTAATTATTTAATTTCCCTAAGTTAGACTTAGGGTCTTCATTAAAATAATTAATTATTTGAATAACTTTCACACCGTGTGGAATTTCTCCAAATGATTTCTGGGTCTTGGAGATCTCATGTGCCCTAGCCCCTCCACAAAGTTTTGGAGCTAGAGAAAATCCGATGTTACCCAAAAATCAACACTCCCTCTTAGCGAGGAATGTGCTCTAGCAACACTTCACTCCAGAAGCTGCTCTAGCAACACTTCACTCTAGAAGCGTTACTCTGATCCACGGCATCGGTCCCTTGCACAGTTGATGCTTGGTTGCTACCCTTCATCCATTGCGATGTTGGTCTCTATACTGCTGCCCATGTCACTGCCACTGACACTGCCTCATCTGTACTGCAAGTCCCTCTCAAATGTTGCATCATGCTGCCCTTAGCACTGCAACTCAGTTGTGAGAAGTAAGCAACTGAAGGACATCACCCATAATACTGAAAAACAAGTCAGTCTGGTTGCATCTTGATCTAAAACACCCTCTGCTGCTAATCTGCATTGACCCTCTGGTGCCTCTGTGATGTTGCTGCTCTGCACTGCCTCTATGCTGCTTAAATCCCATCAGCCTCTGCATTGTTGCTTCTACGATGTTGCTGCCTCTGCGTTGCTCTAGTCTTCAGCATGCTAGCTCTGCCAATGTGTCTCCATAATCCTCCACACCAACTGACCCTAGTCATCCTGCTACTGTCATTAAGTATTGAAGTATTAAGCACACATGACAAAGGACACACAAGATTTTTCAGACAAATGTCCCTAGAAAAACCCAATGCGGGAAAACCAGTGCAGCAGCGCTTAAGAGTTTTATTATTATGTAGAATTCTGAATACAATCAAGGGCACCAGTAGTGTTTGTCCCAACAGAGAAAATCTCGGCAGATGTACCTCTATCTCGGGAGACGAAAAATATGGTTGACTCAGCTGAGGATGAAGAACCCCACAGGTGCCTACGCAGTCACTGTGTCACCCTTTAGTGTGGTTGCGTCACCTCTTCTGCATTTGCTGAATACGATCCCTTTCTGGCCTACTGAAACCCCAGCGCTGCCCTTCCTGGCTCTACATCAACCCCTCTTGACCTGCGTCACCCTTCTGTGACTGCGTTAGCCTTTGCGTTGGCAATGCGTGAGCCTGGTTGGGTCTCCGTCACCCCTGTTGGGCCTACGCTGCCTCTGCGTCACCCGTGCTGGGGTGTGCTACTCCTCTGGTGCAGATCTGCCTCTCTGCCTATGTATTCTTGGCCTCAGATCTGAAATCCCACTGCCAATCTGCCCCTCACTACACTTCAAGCTCACTCGAAATTTCTGAGCAAACCACACCCCAAAATTTCGACTTAGCTCAAGTGCTACCACTTTGTGTGTGTCCTCCAACTGACCCCAAGCCTTCCTTTAATACTTTTCTCGTTGAACATTCAACGGTCATGATCTAATCTCTAATCAACGGCTAAGATTACAAAAGACTTGATCCTCATCACTTAAAACATTTTCACCCACAAGTTTAAATTAATTCCCTTTAATTATTTAATTTTCCTAAGTTAGACTTAGGGTCTCCATTAAAATAATTAATTATTTGAATAACTTTCACATCGGGTGGAATTTCTCCAAACGATTTCTGGGTCTTGGAGATCTCATGTGTCCTAGCCCCTCCACTAAGTTTCAAAGCTAGAGCACATCCGATGCTACCCGAAAATCAACATATAATCGCCCTTACTGCGCATGATGCCCATCCTAAGGAACTCTCCCCCACCATTAGCCCGAGGTTCGACAGGAATATTACCATCGGCATGAAATATGGCAAGGGCAGCCAACATTTTCGTGGTCAGAGCCACGAAAAACATCTCATTTTTTACTCTGGTGGACTACGTGGCATTCCTATTATTGATTCCTCCCAGCCCTGGGCCCCTTAGAGCGGAGCTGCCTTATTCATTGGCCTCATGGTGTCTATCCTCTCTTACAATATTCGTGGATTGGGGGATGCCACCAAAAGACTTTCCCTCTGACATATATTTCTATCCCTCCACCCTTCCATTATCCTCGTACAAGAAACCATGGCCCCGACCCACAACGCTATTGACTATTTCTGTGTCCTTCTCCCTCTTTGGTCCGTGTCTGCCCTTGCCTCTAATGGACAATCGAGGGGTCTCATTGCTATGTGGGATCCTCGCACTTCAAACTTCCCCTCTTACAGTCTTTTCGTTGGCATTTTGCTCTCCAGACACATCTAGGGTTCAACTACGAGGATCCACATTTGGAATATTTATGCACCATATTTAGACCGTCGGCGATTCTGGGACTGCTTCCGAAACTCTAGAATTCTTAATATTAGCTCTCTTATTATTGCAGGTAATTTTAATGCTAGTTTATATCCCACAGAACACTGGGGCACCACATCACACAGGGATCCCCTCTTTGATTATCTCCTTCAAATTTGTGATGATCACCATTTGTATGATGTCCAACCATTTCCCCTTGTTCCCACCTGGAAAAATGGTAGACGTGGACATGAATATGTTGGGAAAAGATTGGACAGATTTCTTGTCCGCCAGAGTCTATTTGAAATTCTTGGAAACTGTCAATCTAATGTGATTCAAAAACATGTCTCTGATCATTGCCCAATTCTATTACTATGGCGTCAAGAGGAGCTCAGGTGGGGCATCCCCTTCAAATTCAACTCAACGTGGCTTGAGGATACATCTTTTAACGCATTGGTTACCGAGTGGGGTATCGGTATGGTTGGAAATGGGATGCAGACTATGGAAAAACTCACTAGCTGGTTGGCTGGCCTCAAGAGTAAGGTGCGGATTTGGGAGAGAGAAAAAAACAAACATGTTGATTAAACTAAATTCCACCACTGCTGAGATTGTTGACCTCAGCCACTGTTTCACTGGTGACTGCCCCAACAATCATACACTGGATAAAATCAAGGATCTTGAAAGTAGGAAAAAAAAATACTGATCATTCAGGAGAAGACCTGGTGGTTGAAGAGTCGGGCGACCTGGATTAAGGATGGTGATAGAAATACTAAGTTTTTTCAAAAAATTTCCCACCACGGGAGGAACAAGAACGCGATCTGGCGCCTAATAGGGGAGGATGGTACATATAAATATTCTGAAAAGGAGCTTAAAGCGGAGGCTAAAATGTTTTTTGAGAAGAGTTATAGGGTTACTATTGTTGCTAATCTGGAGGATCAACTATGGGCTATCATGGAATATCCGACTATGTTTGATTTGGCGGCTAGTAACTTTCTATATCGCCCGGTTACACTGGAGGAAATTCACTCAGTATTGACACCATTTCAGAAGGATAAATGTCTGGGCCTTGACGGTTGGACGGTTGAATTTTTTCTTCATCTTTTTCACTTGATTGGGAAAGACATATGTGCCATGGTTGAGGAATCTCGTCTATATGGACATATATCGGGAGCTCTAAAGTCCACATTCATTGCGTTGATTTCCAAGGTTGGAGAACCAGGAACATTTGGGGATTTTCGGCCTATATCTTTATGCAATATATTATACAAATTGATCTCCAAAATTATTGCGAAGAGGCTGAAGGATCCTCTATCCACTCATATTACCCCAGAACAATTTGGGTTTTTACAGGGTAGATCGATACATGACAGGGTGGATATAGCTCAAGAATGTATTCATTCGACACATATTGGGAAAAAGAACACGACGGTGATGAAGATTGATCTGAAGAAAGCATATGATTGTGTTGATTGGAGACTCCTCCGACTTATCCTCGTAAAGATTGGCATTGATCACAGGAATATGGATTGGATTATGGCATGCGTCACGGACATCTAGTATGTGGTTCTAATAAATGGCCTCCCCACTGATTTTTTTCGAGGACAATGAGGAATACGCCAGGGATGCTCTCTATCCCCTCTACTCTTTATTTTGGTTATGGATGGCATAAGTAGGAAGATGTTTAATGCGAGGGACCTCAATCTTTTCCAAGGTTTCCATTTTACTCCTTTGATTACTGTCACTCACTTTCTATTTGTTGATGACATTCTCACTATTGGGGAGGGTGATGGGGAACAATGGGAAGTGGTTCACTATTCTTCAAGTGTTATGGGGACGCCTTGAGCCTCCTCATTAATGGTCACAAAGTTTTCCTCTATCACTCTGATGGAGACCTAGATGTTTTCAGATATATTGTTGACTTGTTTCAGATTCAACATAGGCATATCAAGGAGGGCTTCTCATATTTTGGCTACAGATTAACGTCGACCTCCTATAAAGGTGAGGATTGGGATTGGCTCCTTCCCCAAATTGACCGGAAACTTCTATTGTGGGCAAACAGATTTTTATCTCTCAGCGGACAGCTTACCCTTATCACCTCGGTGCTACAATAGATGTCTACCTACTAGATGCATCTTTTTGCTATCCCCTCACATATTGCTGCGAAGATTCGATCCAAGATGTCACATTTTATGTGGGAGGATAGTCAATCGGGGCGCAAGTTTCATCTTGCTGCTTGTAAGGACCTGTCAAAACCAAAACAGGCTGACGGTCGGGGTATTCTGTATATCAGTGTTTTCCGATACTCCCTTCTTATAAAATTACTATGGCGGGTCTTGTTTCACAAAGGTATGTGGAGTGGGATCATTGCTGCTAAATATCTCCATGGCATTCACATTACACAATGGCTTTAATCTTCTGAATTGGCAAAAGTAGGGGTTCTTACATTTGGAGAAGCTTTCAATAGGTTAAGATATTTTTTCTCAACAGGTCCAAGAGGGCTTTTGGTAGGGGAAATGACATTCTGATTGGCATTGACCATATCGCGGGTATTCATTATCTTTATAGCATCTCACCGAATACCATTGCAGCCTTACAACACAAGAGTGTTGTCTTCCTGGAACATGCCATTGTTGGATGGGATGGCCACATCCCACGATGGATGGATGCTACCACTCTTCGTTTATATGGAAATCCTGCAATTGAATGGAATCAATAAATTTCCACTCTTCATAACGTCAGTTTGTCGGGCAAAGGGACGCATGACAAGATTTCCTAGGATGGCCCCATGCGAGGGGGAGCATTGATTGTCAAAGAAATATACCATCATATTCGGATGCCCTTCACCTTTCCCGAGATAGGTGGCATTATCTCCAAGGATAATTTCTAAATTAGTATCCTTCTCAATCAAATCAGAGAGGGCTCCTTTATAACCAGTGAGGTGCCTTGAAGCACCACTATCGATCACCAGAAATTTAGGGAGTCGGGAGGAGATGCAGTAGAGAGGGTAGATACAAGAATATATTCATTTTTCTTATTATCAACAACATTAGACTCATTGTACTTGGAATTCCTTCACCTCTTGAAAGGTTGGTCATTTCCACTTCGATCAGAGGGAGCCTTCCTTTTTCCTTTGAACCTGTTGTTCCTTTGATTGCCATTCCCCCTGAAGTTATTGTTGTCATCATCCCTGGAAGAGTCCCTTCTATTGGGGCACTCTCTTGCATAGTGACCAGTCTTGTTACAAGTGTAACATCTTCCCTTTCTTCCTTTGAGCCCCGCTCTTCCATGGTTTTAATTTCTCGGGCCACCATGGTTCTTCTTTGCATGAACGGTAAAGGCAGTAGGGTCACCTCCATTTCCATTAGAGGGATGGTCTCTCTCCATCATTCTTGTCTCCTCTTGAGTGCATCTCTTCAACAATTCATCAAAATCAGGAATCATGTTATTATCAAGAATCGTAGTATTAAATACATACCAGTCCAGGGGAAGTCCTCCAAGAGCAATGAGGACGAGCTCTCGATCAGCTACTTCTTCTCCTATGGCAAGGAGATCATTCCTGATTTCTGTGAGCCTCATAAAATATGATTGGATGGATTCATCTTTACCCTTCTTGATATTCTTCAACTTGTTCTTGAAGAAAAGAACTTGATTAGCATTGCTAGCCCTGAACATGCTAACCAACTTATCATACATCTCTTTAGATGTGCCTAGCTCGGAGATGTAAGCAACCAAGTGCTTATGTATTGAATCCCTGATAATCATCTTCGCTTTGATTTCGCCTTTTCTATACTTTGTCTTTGTGGCAGCCGATGCATTTGATGGAGGTTGATGGAGGGTCATGGATCTTCCCTTGCACATAATCCATGACATTTTGATCCTCCAAAACCAAATCCAAAGACATCTTCCATGCATGATAATCAGACTTGTCAGTGAACTTATCATTAGACTTGAAACCCTTGTATGTGGAGGCCATTGATCCTTGATAAGACTTCTTCTTCGATGATTGCTTTTCACACTATCTTGGGCTTTGTCTTCACCTCAGCTCGGATACCATGTTAAATTTAGAAAACCATGGTATGTTCTATGCTTAAATGCAATTTTACTTCAATCTTCTTTAACGACCAATTCAGATTTAACAATCACATAAACTTGAAAGTAAAATGTTGATAGAACATGAAAATACATCAACAGAAGACAAGCCAAATAATCTATCAGAATTTGTAATTCTCCTTGTGTTGAGATTTTGGGGTGTTCGAGTAGCATTGGATGTGCTCTAGCTCCCAAACTTTGTGGAGGGACTAGAGTACATGAGATCTCCAAGACCCAGAAAGTGTTTTGGGAAATTCCATCCTATTTAAGAGATATTTAATAATTAATATTTTTAATTAAGGACCCTAAGTCTAACTTAGGAAAATTAAAAGATTAAAGGTAATTAAATTAAACATGTGATGAGAATGACTTAAGTGACGCAGATCAAGCATCTTTTAATCTTAGCCGTCGATTCAAGATTAGATCACGATCGTTGAAGTTTCAACGAGAAAAGTATAAGAAGAGGGCTTGGGGTCAGTTGGAGAACACACACACTGGCAGAGCACTGAAGCTCAGCTGGAATTCTAGGGCATAGTTTGCTAAGAATTTCAGAAGTGCTTCAGCTGCAGCGAGGGGCAGTATTGGCAAGAGGGATGGTGCAGTCCCAAGCCAAGAGTACAACAAGTGCAGAGAAGGAGAATACCAAGGCAGCGCAGAGGCAACAACTACACAGAGCAGCCGAGAGCCCAGCAAGGGCAGCACAGAGGCAGCAGGAGGCCAAGAGGGCTGATGCAAGCCCAGCTAGGGCAGTGCAGGGGCAACAGGAGGCCAGGAGGGCTGACGCAAGCCCAGCTAGGGTAGTGCAGGGGCAGCGTAACCTAGCCTGAGGTGACGCAAGCCCTTCCTGAGCAGCGCAGAGGTTGACGCAGAGGGCTTCAGAGCAGCTCTGGGGTTTCTAGATATCGGAAAAGGCTGAGTTCTGTAAATCCTGTTTGAGGGTGTGAATCAGTCATATTTTTCTGTCTCTAGAATAGAGGTATTGTTGTCGTTTTTATTTCTCTGTCGAGTTAACCAATTTGGTGCCCAAATTTGTGGTACTCAGAATCTGCTTAATAATAAAAACCCTCCAGAATCTAGCAGCACTAGATTTCCCTCATTGGGTTTTTCTGGGGACAGTTGTCCAAAAAATCCTTTTGTGTCACTTTGTCATTGAGCATGTTATTCAATTTAGATCTGTATGTGTAGGCAGTTAATGTATTTACTTTGATGTTAATGTTGGTGTTTCGGATTAATAACTTATGTAAGTAGGAGAAGTAAATCAAGAATTTAATAGTAGGGTTTTTGTTTAAGTAAATTCAGAAATTTTCACATGGTATTAGAGCGATTGCAGATCTAGCTAGATCTCTAGCAAGAAGGCTGAAGAATCTGTGTTGTAGAAAGCAGCAGCAACACTAGATAAACCGGAGAGGGCAGCGCAGCAGCAGAGGGATGCAGAGGCAATAGAGCCACACAGAGGCTGATGCAGTCCCAGCTAGATGACACAGAGACAGCGCAGAGTCTTCCAGAGGGACGCAGGAGCAGCCTACGCTGCGCAGAGGCTGCGTTGAGCCAGTCTACTCACGCAAAGGCCAGGCAGGGTGACGCAGTCCAGAATTTGATTGCTGTACAGAGTGTCGTGAACCCAAAGCTGAGCTGCAGACCTTCAACAGTTGTTGGTGGGGTGAAGATTCTGCCGGTCCATAATTTAGCCTAAGCTAAGTTGACAAAGAGCGGGAGGAGAACAACTTCTCAGTAGATTTAATGCCAAAGAAATCTGAAGATCGATCATAGGATCGAAGAGAGCTGATTCGTTGTGTTTGGCAAACTTGCAAGAGAGGGAGTCAGTTGTCAGAGGGAGCAGAGGGTGCCTTTCTCGCTAAGGACCCTAGATCTGAGTCTGTAGAATAGAGAATAGGATCCGTTCTGAAAAATTTCTGAGTAGATGGCGCCACACGGACTGCGTGATCAGGATAGGTTGGACGGCCTGTCCAACTTTGCAATCTACAAGGCCAGAATCCTGGTAGTTCTGGAGACCTACAGTATACAGGAGCATGCAGAGAAAGTCTTGGCTACACCGACCGATGCGAAACTCTTGGAGAAAAACAATGAAGCAGCGACACATGCCAAGCGCTTCCTTATGGACGGGGTCAAAGATCATTTGGTACCACACATAGCCGAGAAGGCGATGGCTCATGAGATGTGGGAAGCCCTAACCACATTGTATCAAGGAAGGTCCGTCCAGAGAAAGAAGCTTCTGGAGAACCAGCTGAGGTTGTTCATGATGATCAAGGGAGAGGAAATCGATCCTTTCCTATCTAGACTGCAGTCGATCTGGGATCAGCTAACTGGCATGGAGGTGAAGGTGGATGATGATGTCATGGTGAGGACTGCTCTCAATGCAGTCACAAAGGATAGGGAAACTTTTTTCCAAAGTCTCTTGTGCAGAGCGGACCTTCCCAACTGGAACAACATGTGGGCTATCCTCCAACAGGAGGAGATCTGTCGAATGACCAAAAGACAGTACAACACCGGTTCGATCAAGGTGAGGAAGGAAGAAGAATAAGATGCAGCCTTGGTATCAAAGAGGCAACAAGGGAAAAATAAGCGCGATCTGTCAAAGATCAAATGCTTCCAGTTCGACGAACTTGGACATTTCGCCAGCAATTGTCCTCAGAAGAAGAAGGACAGGGAAGCTTCTAGTTCCAAGGCTGTTGTAGCAGACGATGGCTTCGACGATGACGTAGCCATGAGTGCTCATGAACCACGGAAGTGTGGCGATCTTGATCTGTAGAGCAGCTACAGAGTGGTGACGGGATCCTTGAGTAGCCCAACTCTTGGATCACATACAAGCTATGGGAGCCTTACGACGGTAGCGGGACAAGTGAAGCGGTGGGTGCAGAGGATCACGAATGGAGCAGAGACAGAGCTGACACGCTGATGAGGGAGCAGCGCAATGCATATACCGCAACAGCGTAGAGTACGTAGTGCAGTGTTGTAGGAGTGCAGAGGCTTCAGGAGGACAACGCAGCGTAGCAGCAACGTAGAGGATAGCAACACAGAGGCTTCAGGAGGACAGCGCAGTGCAACAGCGTAGAGGACAGCGCAGAGCAACAGCCTATGGAGCTTCAGTGATGAGATGCAGCCCAACTGACTTGTCTGTCAAAGATTGGGCAAGAGTCCTTCAGTTTCTTACTCTCAGCAACTGAGTCGCAGTGCAACAGTTATTAGTGGTAGTGCTATGGGCAGCACAATGGAGCAATTTGAGAGGGATTTGCTGTACGGATGTGGTAGTGATGGTGGTAGCGTCATGGGCAGCAGTACAAGAGAGCAGCAACAGTGCAGTGATGAAGGGCAGTAGGCCAAGCATCAGCGTAGAGATCCACACTAGAGATCAGTGCAACCTTCGGGGGTGAAGTGCTTTGCTAGAGCACATTCCTCGCTAAGAGGGAGTGTTGAGATTTCGAGGTGTTGGGGTAGCATCGGATGTGCTCTAGCTCCCAAGCTTTGTGGAGGGACTAGAGTACATGAGATCTCCAAGACCCAGAAAGCATTTTGGGAAATTCCATCCTGTTTAAGAGATATTTAATTAATTAATCTTTTTAATTAAGGACCCTAAGTCTAACTTAGGAAAATTAAAAGATTAAAGGTAAGTAAATTAAACATGTGACGAGAATGACTTTAGTGCAATGTTCCACCAAGTCCCCTGGAGGTGGGAGCGAGGGGGCAAGGGAGCGTGGGAGCGGCCTATGCAAAAGCTCCCTACCAATTTTCAGGAAACGTGGGGGGACGTCAAGGTCATAAAAATTATAAAATATAAAAATATATGATATATCATTGAAATTTTAATATTTATAATGTAACTAGATTTTTGCAAGGAATGTATATACAGTCATCATACACTTACACCATGAAAGATGAATCATAAATAATGAAACTAAGTTAACTAACACCAAACCTAAAGTCTCATAAACCTAAAAAAAATGTTTTTATTTTTATTTTTTTCATTTTAAAAAAAAAGTCCGTTTTTTTGGGCCCCGCACAGCCCCCCACGCTCCCTCCCGCCCCCTCCCGCCCCCTTCACACCCCCTCATGCCCCCCCCCACGCCCCCTCAAACCCTAAATACGTCCCCCTTGACGCCCCACTTAGTTTCCTGATTTTTGGGGGTGTGGGGAAACGCTCCCTAGAAGTCCCCAAGACCCCGAAGCACGAGGGGGCGAGGAATCTAGACCCCTAGGTGGGGGGCGAGGCCCCGTGTAACACTGCTTAAGTGACGCGGATCAAGAATCTTCTAACCTTAGCCGTCCATTCAATAATGATCACGGTCGTTCAAGTTTCAACGAAAAAATTATAAAAGGGATTGGAGTCAGTTGGAGAACACACACACTGGGAGAGCACTGAAGCTAAGCTGGAATTCTAGGGCGTGGTTTGCTAAGAATTTCAGAAGTGTTTCCGCTGCAGCGAGGGGCAATATTGGCAAGGGGGATGGTGTAGTCCTAGGCCAAGAGTACAACAAGGGCAGAGAAGGAGCATACCAGGGCAACGCAGAGGCAACAGCTACGCAGAGCAGCCGAGAGCCCAACAAGGGCAGCGCAAAGGCAACAGGAGGCCAGGAGGACTGACACAGGCCTAGCTAGGGCAGCGTAACCCAGTTTGGGGTGACGCAGGCCCTTCTTGAGCAGCGCAGAGGCTAACCAGGTCAGCAGGGTTGACGCAAAGGGCTTCAGAGCAACTCTGGTGTTTCTAGAGGCCAGAAAAGGCTGAGTTCTATAAATCCCGTTTGAGGGTGTGAATCAGTCAGATTTTTCTATCTCCGGAATAGAGGTATTGCTGTCATTTTTATTTCTCTGTCGGGTTAACCTGTTTGGTGCCCAGATTTGTGGTACTCAAAATCTGCGTAATAATAAAAAACCCTCCAGAAGCTAGCAACACCGGTTTTCCCGCATTGGGTTTTTCCAAGGACAGTTTTCCAGAAAATCCTTGTGTCACTTCGTCATTGAGCATGTTATTCAGTTTAGATCTATATGTGTAGGTCGTTAATGTATTTACTTCGATGTTAATGCTGAAGTTTCATATTAATTACTTATGTAAGTAGGAGAAGTAAATCAAGAATTTAACAATAGGGTTTCTGTTTAAGTAAATTCAGAATTTTTCACACCTTGTCCAGCAAATGGATAGATAAATGTTTGTTACAGCAGTTAACAGGATGCCCTAGCCAGCAAAGGCTTGAGTTGGTCAAACCAACTTCTCCAACAACCAAATCTGCCTTTCTCCAAGTGTCACACACACCCCTCAAAGACAGCTCCAAAAAGTCAACGCAAGTCAACCCAAACTAGTCAATGCAAAAGTCAACACTGCAGTCAACGGACAACAGTCAAAGTCAACACTTTTTGATTTTTGTGCCCTCCAATGCGGCCTCAAGAAATCGGAATTTCTGTCCAAAAATTAAAGTCAAAATGCAAGAGTTGACCCAAAGTCAACACTGGTCAACGCTGTCCAAAAACCCTAAAACAGTCCGAAAATTACAGCAACTTCTTCAGGTTCAGATTCACTCGTGTGAGGGAGGGAAGCCTCTCCTAGGCTGTACGAACCAATCAGATCACATGTAGAATGTGTGTAATGAGTTGATGATGAAATGAATATCATCTCTCTCCAATTTATATCCATCAATGAGGATGTGTTACACATCTGTTGGGCTTGTGAGGCTACATTACAAATCTGCCGACCTTGCACATGTTTGGAAAATAAAATAAAAATATATGTTCTGCTCATCTAAACAAGATGATCTTTAGATCAATCATGCACCTCTCCGAAAGAGGAATCCAACAAAAATATAATCATCATCATATGAGCAGTGCAACATGGAGTTTGGACCTAGTTGCCCAAAATTAACAGCAGGCCTTCAAGGGTTCCACACATTTTGACCCTCCACATCTCAGATATTGGCACAGGAGGATGGAAGATCTTTTACAACAATTCCACTCTGTTTCATTGGATTACATCTTCCGAGAAGTTACAAAACACCGAGGCAGATTTTTTGTCCAAGCGTGGGCTGCAACAGGAGGATGCATATATGCACTTCTCCCACACCACATCCGGCCATGTCATCGACAATAGCTGCATCCAGAATCCAGATTCTATAGATGGATGTGTCTTTCATTTACATGCTGTTTTTTTTTCCATTATGCTGAATATGTCATCCTGTTTTCTACATGTTTTTTTGGTCTTATATGTGCCCTCCCTTTCTTCATGGGGGATTCACATGATGCACTATTTTGTTTATAGCCAGCTGTTTTCCCTGCTGTCTTTCTATATCCTCTTCCATTATTGTAATATGAAGAACTAATCTTGAAGACTATGCACAGACTGATGTAAACTGTTTTTCCTATCTAATGAAAATCAGTTTGTTTTTTTCTTCTGAAAAACAAAGAGACTGAAAATACTCACAGATTTGAGACCTACTACAACTGGCAAATATTACAAAACAAAAGTTCAAACTATCAAAGAATTTATCTTCAAGATATGTTTCAATAAATCATGTCAAATATCAATAAGCACCAGTGATATGTTTACAAATATCAAGTTGTATTCACATATAAATCTAACTTCATGCCTTACAAACATTACAAAGCAACCTTCAGACTGAGTTTCAACCTTTGAAGAATAAAAAAGAAAAAGAAAATGACCTGTGCATGGAAAGTTGGGGAATGCCACAATCCACAGTGCGAATACCAACTCCTGCTGCCAATATAGGACCAATTGTAGAGCCACACCCCATGTCATTCCTCACGACAAAATCCTAGAAAAATGTAAAACTTACTGTCAAGTCCAAGTTACAAATAATATAGTTAAGGTTTAACTCTTCTCAGCCAACTTCTTCAGTAAGATAAGAAAAACTCCTGATGCCACTATAGGGCCAATTGTAAATTCAGACTCCATATCATTCCTCACAACAAAGTCCTAGAAAAAGTAATTCTTCCTGCCAAGTCCAAGTTATAGATATATTAGTTAAGGTTTAACCCTTCTAGACCAACTTCTACAGTAAGA
Source organism: Pinus albicaulis (assembly GCA_034641835.2). Lineage (NCBI taxonomy): Eukaryota > Viridiplantae > Streptophyta > Pinopsida > Pinales > Pinaceae > Pinus > Pinus albicaulis. The sequence continues at coordinate 445,856,115 of CM076584.1, forward strand.
TGAGAAAGAAAATTAATGTCCATACGTGACTAAAAGATAGGTCAATGGGACTAAAGAGTAAATCAGTTACAAGTTACAAGAAAATTAGAAATAAAGATTATTATGTTCCAAGTAATGAATTTTGTTACAAGGAACAAATTTTAAGTAGATTATTAAGTAGCTTCTTCAGTGCCAGTACTATCTTTCCGCATTAAATGATATAAACAAGGAAACATTTCTTCTGACAAGGATTTGGAAGTGATTAAGAATGACACACATTCCATTGGGAGTGGAATCAGATGACCTCTCAATGCAAGATTTCCTAGAGCTCATCTGCTCCTGTACTGACCTTTTTTAAGTTCTCTCTTGAAATGACTGATAATTTCAGACATTATGATGAGTTTCAATAGGGTTTAAAAATTCATGGCTGCAGAATGGCATGGTATGCACTTACAACTTGTTCATAGAGGGAATGGAGCATTCCTTGAGGAGAATGATGCTACAAAATAAACTTCAGTTGACTCAGTGCATGTTACCTATGCTACAATGAGCTTGGAAAACACCCATAGAAATACATGGAATTTTTCTTCTTCTTTACATTGCTAAACAATTCCAATATAAACACAACCTTATACAACATGATATGCCTTCTAAATGTTGAACAAGTCAACAAAAGGAGCCAGGTAAAATATTGCAACCATCTGATTTTCATTCAGGTCTCTGCATGAGTTCATATGGCAATTCATGGTATTCCCTACAGTAGCCATTTCTTTTTAGAAATAGAGATGCAGCAAATATTCCATGAACTCTGATTTTGAGATGCACAATTGTGGACTTGGCAAAACATGACTAAAACCTGTTATATATTTGTGGGAACTTTTTCTATTTGTGTAAAGTATTAATGTACGTAGCACTATAATCATAAAGAATTATTTCTAACAAAATTGTGAATAAATTGAAGCCTAACTTTCCTAAATTAATTAAATTTTACCTAGCTGGCAAACTTTTGTTCACAAAACATCAATAATCTCCTACAGTTATTGCAAGTCTATTGTCGGTGACTTCTTGGCCAACACTGCTGTTTGTCTACCGTGAAGGACCATTATCTATTATTGGTTCCATCATTTCCTTCACACCCATTGTCAACGGATGCTCATGTGCCCGTTGTCAATGAAGATTCATGATTTTGTCGTGGATGGATTTCGACTGTCATTTTATTAATGCTCACAGGCCTGCTGTTTGACATTGCACTGACCTGTCGTCTGTCACAATTAATTTTCAAGTTTTCCTAAGTTTATTAACTTAGGAAGCTTTTTATTATATGTTGGTTTCTAATATGTTGCCTTTTATACCCTTGGTGGTCTGGGATTATGGCAGTTCTCTTGACAACATCATCTGTCTTCCCTATTGGTTATTTTTTGACCTACCACTTCACAAAACTGACATTGCTAACACAGCTCACTCGTCTTGCTGCCATCTCTCTGTGAATTATTATTTATAAATTGTAATATTCCGAATAGAAATAAACAGCAATATAAAGCACATAAACAAGAAACTACAACAACTAGCGAGATATCATATGAACAAGACAAAAGATGAAGAACGCTGAGCCATTTTATTAAGTGCTGAAAGGTAAAATGAATACAAAGGTGATCAGAATGATGGCACCTTGTCTATATCATGGAATGGCTGCTCCCTCAATGACTGCGTAATCTCCAAAGCTGTCGGTGCTGCTGTCGTGCTGCTGCTACTGCTGGAATAGACTAACTCTTGGGGCTGCTCCCCTCCTCAAAAAATTGTGAAACTTTGGGAATAGGCTCTCCACCAAATATCCAGAAAAGCCCAGAGAGCTTTCTAGAAATGGATGACCTCGGAAAATGACCTCCCTTGAGGTATAACATTGTCCCAGTGATGAACACTGGCCCTGAATGATCTGCTACAAAAACTGGCCTCCAACTCTACCAAAATGATGGAATAGGGAAGTGCTAACCCCTTTCCAACTCTCTCGGGCCGAATCCCCTGACAAACCCACAATCCGGAACTTCCTCCTCCAAAGACTGTGTGCTCCCTCTCACTGACTGCGTTGTCCAAGCAAGTGAACGATCCCAACTGTGGCTGCTACAACTCTCTCCGGAAAATCAAAGGTAGAACTCCTCACCCGAGTAGGCACTCGAAGTCCCCGGGGCTGAGGTTGGGATCTCCACACGGAGACACCCGATGTGTTGAACAACACTTGCAGACTTTGTTCAACAGCAAAAGTGTGCTCAATGTCAAAAGACAAATATCATAGATGCATAATAGAATCAACAAATGAGGAGCCTCTCTCCCATTTTATCTTGGAGAGCCTTGCTCCAACCTAGGCCCCACCAAAACTGTGTTGTCCCCTTGAGCCACGTTGTCCCTCTAGCTCTGCGCTGTCATGGGCCCACTCTGTCCACGCTGATACTTCCTTCTCGCTGCCACTTCGTCCTCTAGGCTCCATGCTGCCAAATAATCATGTCTCCAAGTGACTTTAGGAAATGCTTTTAATCCTAAGTGTGAGTTAAGTGTCTCTTTCACCCACTTTATTTCTAACTTAAATTTATTAAAGTAAAGTAGTCAAAAATTAATATTTCCAATTAGCTATTGCTAATTGGGAATATTACAGTCCTCCTCGCCAAAACGTTGCTTGTCCTCAAGCAACTGCAATGATGGATGCTGTAAAATTTTCTCGCTCTCCCAAGTGACATCCTCATCTGGTAAGTTCCTCCATCTCACCAGATATTCCCTGACTGTCCTGCTCCGCAACTACCTCTCCCTGGTGTCAATGATGGCCTCTGGCTGCAACACTAAATGCCCCTCATCATCTGTGGGTGGGAGCTCCTCAATTGCAGTCACCTGCTGCCCCAATGCCTTCTTCAGGCATGATACATGGAAGACATTATGAATCCTGCTACCGGTGGCCAGCTCCAACTCATATGCAACCTCCCCAATCCTGCGTGTCACCCTGTATGGCCCATAAAAGCAGGGCTTGAGCTTCTCGGCCCCCTTCTGCTTCAGAGTGGATTGCCGATATATTTGCAATCATAGGTAGACCAAGTCCCCTACCTCAAACTGTCTCTCAACCCATCCCTTGTTGGCATACAGCTTCTGTTGATTTTGCGCTATAGCTATGTTATCCTTAAGAGCCCGAAGTATATCCCGACTCTCTTAGATCCAATCCTTGGCCCTAGGGGCCTTGCTAGCACCAAAAATCAGGTCAGCAAAAGATAAAGCATGATACCCATATAAAGCATAAAATGGAGACATACCGATAGACATATGATAAGTGATGTTGTAACAATACTCCCCCAAGTGCAACCATCGTAACCATGCCTTTTGTTGCTCGATGACATAGTTTCGCAAGTAGCCTTCCAACCATTTGTTCACTATCTTCGTCTGCCCATCCATCGGTGGGTGATAACTGGTGCTCGGGGTCAACTCGGTACCCACCAAATGGAAAAGCTCCTGCTAAAACCCGCCCATGAAGCAGCTGACAATGGTCTTTGGAAGACCATGCAATCTGAAAACATCCCTGAAGAACAACTCCGCTAGCTGTGCTGCAGTGTATTGTGTTGATATAGCGAAGAAGTGTGCATACTTTGTCAGTCGGTCAACGTCTACAAATATGCAATCCTTGCCCTGTACAGCGGGCGGCCCTATGAAGAAATCCATTGAAATGCTCTCCCATTTCCCCTCTGGTATGGGAAAAGGTTGTATTAAACCTGCCGGATGGTTCATCTCTCCCTTATTACACTGGCATACTTCGCACTCCCTGACATGTCGGAGTATGTCCTCCTTGAGGCCCTTCCATGAGAACCTCTCTTTAATGGCCCTATAGGTCTTGGTGAACCCCTAGTGGCCTGATAATGGCGAGTCATGTGAGGCATGCAATATCTTCTCCTTGAGCAGGGAGCTCTCGGTCAAGTAGATCTTGTCCCTGAAGTATATCACCTCATCCATCACCCTGTACCTGTCATCTGTAATCTTTTCGTCCAATACCTCACAGGAAAAACTGTCCTTGGAGTACTCTACCAACAACTGAGCCCTCCAGTTTGTATCTAAGCTCATAAAGGACGACGTTGCTGGTTTGCGTGAAAGTGCATCGGCCACCACATTGTTTTTCCCCTTGACATACTCGATGTCGAAATCATATGCCTGGATCTTGCTAACCCACTTCTGCTGCCTCTCATGCAACTACTTCTACTCCAGAAAGAATCGGAGGCCGTTGTGGTCAGTCTTCACTCTGAACCTGTTCCCCACCAGGTACTGCCAAAATTTGGCCAGTGCATGCATGATGGCCAACATCTACTAGTCGTATATAGCATACGAACTCTCATGTGGCAATAGATTTCGGCTCTCGAAAGCTATGGGATGGCCTCCGTGCATCAAGACTCCGCCTATCCCCTCCCCTGATGCATCGCACTCTAGGACAAAGGGCTATGTGAAATCTGGCAATGCTAAAATTGGACAGTTGCTCATCACCTCCTTGAGCCTGTCAAAAGCCCTCTGCGTTGTGTCAATCCAACTGAATGCCCCCTTTTTGGTAAGGTATGTAAGGGGTGCAGCAAGTTGGGAAAACCCCTTAACGAACTTCCGGTAGTAGGTGTAGATGCCCACAAACCCCCGAAGCTCCGTCACATTCTTCGGCTCTGGCCAATCCCTGATGGCCTTGATCTTCTCCTCGTGGACCCTCACTCCGTCCACACCAATGATATGCCCCAAGTAGAGCATCTCTGTCAGCCCAAACTCGCATTTGGAGAACTTGGCATAAAAATGTTGCTCCTCCAATATGCGCAATACAACCTCAATATGTTGTAGGTGCTCCTCCCATGTTGTGCTATAAATCAAGATGTCATCAGAAAACACTAACACAAACTTCCTCAAGTGACTGCGGAAGATGTGATTCATGCATGACTAGAAAGTGGCCAGAGCATTGGTTAGCTCAAAGGGCATCACCAAGAACTCAAAGTGACCGTAATGACATCTGAAAGGGGTCTTGGGAACATCCTGGTCCCTCACGCGAATCTGGTGGTACCCGGATCTCAAATCAATCTTCGAAAAGAACTTCGATCCCCTCAACTCATCCATCAACACGTCTATCCGAGGAATGGGGTATCGGTTCATCATGGTCTTTTTGTTGACAGACAGATAGTCAATGCACATCCTCAGTGTGTCGTCCTTCTTCTTCACCAGTACGACAAAAGAAGCAAATGGGCTGGTGCTAGGACGGATGTGTCCCAGCACTAAGAGCTCATGAATGGCCCTCTCAATCTCATCCCGGTAGGCCTTAGGATGCCTATAGAGTGTAGTGATCACTGCCTGGATGCCCTGCTAAAGCTCAATGGTGTGCTCAAATCCCCGAACCAATGGCTGCCCTGGTGGTATATCTCCAAAAACTGTGGCATATATGTCTAGGATGGACTGCACATCTGGGTGTATAGCCTGCCCTGTAGACCCTGCCTCCGAAGCACGCGACTCCACTGCCCACTCTATATCTCCCTTCCAGAAATATGCCTCCATATGGTGTGCTGAGACTGTCTATGGCACGTAAGTGTGCATGCCCTGAATCATCTCGCGCTTCCCGTTCTTCTTGTCTGTCCACTCCATCTCCAAGGTCTCCAAATCTATGGTGACCTTCCCTAGCGTGATCAACCACTGCACTCCCAGTATCATGTCGGTGTTCGGAATGTCCACCACAAAGAAATGATCTGTCAAAGTGTAAGTCCCCATAGTCACCACCAAGGCTGGCACATATCTATCACACTGCATGGTTCTGGCACCTGGAACCAGTACCAAAAACCCATCAAAGCTCTCTGTCGGTATGCTCCTCTGCTCTACCAACTGTGCATCAATAAAATTGTGGATAGCCCCACTATCCACTAATACCGAAACACTTTGTCCCTGCACTGTACCTCGGACACGTAGTGTCAAGTATTTGGGAACCCCTCGCAAAGAGGCAAAGACTCCCCCAGTAGGTGCAAACACTGCACCTCCCGCTCTTGATGGTGGAGGTGGTGGATGAGATGCCTCCATCTCCTCGTACTCATCCTCTTCTCCGTCACTGTCAAAGAAAACCTCGATATAGTGTGCCTTCCCCGCGGCACAACGATGTCCTGGTGCCCATGGCTCCTGGCATGTGAAGCATAGCTTCTTCCAAGTTTCGCCTCAGATCTCTCCTGGTCTCATCATCCAAAGGCCCTCGACTTTGGTTCCCCTTTGGAGGCAGAACACTCGTGTCCTTCCCCTTCGGCTGAAACGCCGGTCTCTGGGGGAAAGGAGCTCTAGTCCTGGGTAGTGCATCCTAAAAGTCCTAAGTCCTCCCAACTGCATCATGGAGTGTTGCTAGCCTCGTCAATCTGACTAACCCCCGAAGAGGCTCTGCGAATCCATCAATGAACATGTAGATCATCCTGGCTGAAGACAAGTCAGGTACCATCACGGAGAGTCTCAAAAACTCAGAAATGTATGTGTCCGGACTCCCGGTCTGCTTGAGCTTAGCCAGCTCAACAAAGTGCTCCTCTAAATCCCTCTGATCAAACCGCTCTATCAGCCTCCGTGTAAACTCAGCATATGTTGTCACCCCTAAGTGCCCCAGCGTAGCCATCCCATTAAACCACCAATCATGGGCCTCGCCCTTCAGGTGCAGCGCTGCCACTTTGATGGCCTCTACCTCTGCCATCTGATTAAGCTGGAAATAGATACCCAGCTTCTCCACCCAAGCCTTTTCCGAACACATGGAGGATACATCAAATGTCAGTAGGTAAAATCTGCCTACAGTGCGTTGTACATCCCCATCCTGTGAGTGCCTGTTCCCCCTGTTCTAGTTGCGGGGTCTTCTCTCCCTCTTGAGCTGTAAAAAGTCATGGAATGTGAGGGCCTCTCTAAACTCCCGACCATAGGAATGATACTCGGCAAAGTAATCTCCCATTTGAGCTGGTTTCAGCTCCTGCTATGCTCCTGCCCCAATGTTTGTGGCAAGAAATGTGGGCATCGTGGAACGTGGGGGTGTATGTCATGCCATCTACTACGTTGTGAGATGCTCCTGCAAATGATGGGATGTGCCCGATCCCTCTCCGTTATGGAAACCCCTTGGGGTTTCACGCTATCTAGGTTCTGTGGTGATCTTTTGCCCCATCCCTTCTATCTGTCTCATCAACTCCTGCACTGACTTGAGGAGAAGTTCCTCAAACTCCTTCCCGACATCTCTTTCCTCCGCCATCGGTTCCTCCTCTCCTGCATCCACTACTGGAATGTAGTCACCTTCCCCGAAAGTGGCCTCTAGCCTCCGCTCTTGGTCTTTACACTTTCTTCCCTGGTAAGTGATGTATGGTTTTCCTGCTGGTGTCATAGACAATCTGCTCCACAGGCTGAGCCAAGTCTACACTGCTTGGAGAGCCTTGCTCTCACCTAGGCCCCACCAAAACTGCGTTGTCCCCTTGAGCCACGCTATCCCTCTAGCTCTGCGCTGTCATGGGCCCATGTTGCCCACGCTGATACTTCCTCCTCACTGCCGCTTCATCCTCTAGGCCCCACGCTGCCAAATAATCATGTCTCCAAGAGACTTTAGGAAATGCTTTTTATCCTAAGTGTGAGTTATGTGTCTCTTTCACCCACTTTATTTCTAACTTAACTTTATTAAAGTAAAGTAGTCAAAAATTAATATTTCCAATTAGCTATTGCTAATTGGGAATATTACATAAATTCAGTTAAGACTGGCCTTCTAAAACAAATAATATGCCTAAATGTTATGAATAAATTATAGATATAGATAATGTAAATATAAATAATAATAACACATCATAAATAATGATTAATTAGTAATAAGTTAATGAAGAGGTATCTCCCTAAGGACATGACCGTTCATAAGGGCACACCTGCCTTGGGTATATAAGCAAGCCCTCACTTTCATTTGTAACATCATTCTCATTCATACATTTTAATATATATTCTTGTATCTTCAATGGAGATATTCATATTCCAATTCTACTGGAGTACTTTGTTCGTTACATTGGTATCAACGTTGTTCAACCCTCGGGCCGCAACCATTGCACAGAGCCAATGTAATCTGGCCTTTGGCCATTGATATTCGTCAACTTTGTTTCCGTCACGATTGAAGCATTTCGCTATTGGAGTTTCTCCATTCTGCTGGTTTCGTCATTTAGGCCTTTGGCCATTTAATATATATATATATATATATATATAGGGTCGATGATCATCTCTACACACAACGTCGTTTTTTCCTGTTTGGGTTGTTTTCCTCTTAAGAAGAGGCTCGGGAACACGTGCTTCATGCTTTTTGTTTACAAGGCCGACAATCAGTTGGTTGTTTTTCCCTATAATAAGGGAAAATTTTGATCAAACTCATCCTATTTCTAGATGGGGTTTTGAAGATGGGCTGATCCTTTCGGCCGCAATTTGTGAGAGTATAGACTCTTCTCGAGAAATACTTAAATGTATGTACACAGTTAACTTTTTATGAATATAAAGAGTTCAATTTTTTCCTTGGAAAAAAGAATATATCTAAAGATAAACAGAAAAGTTTAATATATATATATATATATATATATGTATATATATGTATTATTAAAAAAAGAAAGATTGTAAAGGGAAAAAAATAATAAAATAATAGTTAAATTTAAAGAAAAAAATTTATTATAAAAAAAAGAGTTGAAAAAATTTATTAAAAAAAAGAAGTAAAAAACAAATTAAAAGGAAAAGTAAATAATAATAATAAAATATTAAAAAAAAGAGTTGAAACAAATTATTAAAAAAAAATTAAAAAACAAATTTAAAAGAAAAGTATATTAAAAATTAAATATTTAAAAAAAAAAAAAACAAAACATACCAGGTCGTCTACGCCATCATCCGGCCCAAGGTTACTTGGGTGCGGGAGCACCATTTTCAGAAGCTCTTGGTCTGGGAGTGTTTTTTTTATAATATATATATATATATATATATATATATATATATATATATATATTATTTTTTTATATTTTGATGCATATATGTCAACAAAAGCATGTAGAATGATGAATTAGACATAAAAAACATAGATTGAACCATATCACATCAATCAGCTAGAAGTTATAATCTTCTAATCTAGAAGATTATGCTTCTAATCTAGAAGTTAGAAACATACAACATATTGACTCTTGAATCTCATGATTCATCAATCTTAAAATTTCAAGCTTTCAAAATTCAATATATAACATTTATCATCATTGATTCATTGATCACCATAGTTGTACTTGTAAGCTAAGTGTAACATTTACAACAAAGAATATTTAACATGAAATGAAATGTTATAAAATGAAACGAAATGAAACAACTTTCAAATTTCATGAAGTTATAAACTTCACAATGAGTTATAAACTTATAACTGCCAACTTCAAAGTTTCAAACTTCAAACTTAATTCACAATGAGTTATAAACTTATAACTGCCAACTTCAAAGTTTCAAACTTCAAACTTAAATTGTAATATATTGTTTACAAAAAATATCATAATAAATATGAAAGAGTCAACTTTCAACAGTTATAAAAAGTTTAAAACTACTAGAAACTAGAAAAGACAAGTAAATATATTTTATATATTGCTTGGCCTCTTGCCACGAGAAATGTCTAATTTTTTAAATTTGAGTAGATCGTGGTAATGGTGGTCTTCTAAGGCTTGGCCTTAATGCTTGTTGACATTGTCTTCCCTCAGAAAATATAATTAAAAAAATGTGAATAATTTCTCTAGAAATGTTAAAGGGTATTTGTAAAGATGTAAGAATGAAGAATAATTTCTCTAGAAACGTTAAAGGGTATTTGTAAAGATGTAAGAATGAAGAGAAGATACTTTATGTCAAACAGCCAATTAAAGATGATGATCCAATAAAATATTCAAACAAATTCCCAAGATGTAACCCAGAAGAAAATGAAAAAGCTCTAACCTGTGGTGTGTCTTGGATGAAATAATGTGCAAATTGTCAACCATAGAAATCTAGATGGTTGTAAAGATTTAAAAATCTTAAAAACAATGGCGTATTAATAAACACTGAACACATATTGAGAAAATCACATGATACATCTAGTTTTTGAAACACTTCTAACAGAATATCATCCTAAAAGATACGGTAAGATACTGTAATGTTGGGGTCACATTAGGCAGCTTAAACTAGGGCTTTGATTTTGATATCATTGTGCAGGAAGCCACATGCGTTTTTATGTGATGGTCGCTTAAGAAAAAAAAGTGGGATCTTGCCTAATAAAATATAATAGCATTAAAATCTTAAAGCCATAAGTTAGTCCCTAGGGGAAGAATGGGATCTACACTTTAGTTGACTGCTTAGGTATTCAGCATGTCCAACACGTGGAGAACACGTAGAATGTGTTGCTAAGGAATAAATTAATTTCTTTTAAGGAAATGGTAAATTCAACCTAGAAGGCATATCGTTAATTATCCAAAGTTTAAGCAATTGCATTTCATCAACTTGTTACTCACTTTGCCATTAAGGTCGTAAAATCTCTAAGAAACAGTAGATGGGAAAATACACAAGCCCCCATCTTGTGCAAGCAATATGGCCATGACCTAAAAGGGTAGAGGCATTGATGAAACATCAACAAATATTTCAGTCATCCATCACTGTCTCCAATAAGATGGCATATCTTGATTGCAAAGGACTGTCAACTTGGTTTCAATGTGAGAAAGGAGTAGGTGTAAGGCATTAACAATAGTACAATGAATGATTTCATAATATTTAGGCCCTTTTTATAGTGGAGAGAAATTGTTGTTGAATTAAACACTGAGTTTCAAAGGGTCATATATTCTGCATATAATAACTACAACACAACGAATCTTAAAGCTAAGCTTTTGTTTTTATTCCTTAACGAAAATTAGCCTTTACTCATATCTTGACAGTTGATCCTTGCATAAAATGAAGATGATGTATGCTTTTCAACTAGTTTGAACAAAATCCATTCCACTTTATGGTAGGAAATTTTGTCTCAAGATTGTTAAAGGATATACCTTTCCGGGGTTTACAATAAAATAATGGCCATTACCAAATGGAATTGTATCATAATATGTTAAAAAATAGTTGATACACAAATTATATTGACAGTATAGTTAGGTTGGCAAATGGATGATTTAAGCAAATGGAAAACAAGTAATTTCATTTAGGACCAAGTCTTTAAGAAAAAAAAACGCTCCCTAAAATGCTCCCTCCCTAAAAAATAGGCTCCCGAAATCGCTCCCTAAAATGCTCCCTCCCTTAAAAAAAACGCTCCCTCCCTAAAAAATGCTCCCTAAACGCTCCCTAAAACACTCCTTGAAACGCTCCCTGAAAACCAGGGAGCATTTTTCCTGTTTAGGGAGCACCCTCCCAATGCGCTCCCAAAATGCTCCCTCTCAAAGCGCTAATTGGGAGCGGGTTCTCGAGGGGGGCTCCCCCGCAACCCTGATTCGGCCACTCGAACCACAGCCAGCTAGCCACAAGTCGTCGTCACGGCTCGCCACAACACTATAGTCACAACTGTCGTGCCGCAAAAGGCCACCACCATCGCCCAAGTAGACCCTACCACTTTGTCCAAACGAATCTGCGGGAACTGCAAAACCAACAGACCATACTCGTGCCACTATTCAGACAACCACTACCACCATCGACGACCAATTCCACTGCGACTCTCGCCACAGTGCCCTCACCATTTACCAAGATATGTCAAGTCGTCATGTCCATCCCTCAAGCTGCTTCATCCTTTACTACCACCGCCCATGCACTCACAAATCGAAGACCAACGCCATAGTGCTCCATGCACAACTAGCCCGATTGCAGTTTGATCGACACACCATTTCCTAAACACCTCCACCGCTGGGTCACCACACTCAGTCTCGTCCCTGCAACACAATCACAATTCATTCCCACACCTACCCAATCCGTATAAGCTTATTCATTCTGCACATAACTTAAATTTTTTTCCAACATCAAGTTATCGTGTTAAGGTGACAGGAAAGGTAGACCTTCTATGTTATGAGGCGGGACTTTTCAAATCTATGAGTGTGACTATTTAAATCATAAGTTGGGACAATTGTAGAGGTCAAAACAGGTATTTAATAGTAAAGTGATTTAATTTTGGGACAAAAAAAAATATAATACATATATACATCACATGTTCTTTTTAATAAAGAGATTATATCACCAAGCCATTTTAAGTAGAAGGTTATCATATTGAAATTTTGCTATATTATTATAGGCTCCTGAAAACCTAAGTAATTATCAAATAATTACTTATTAAATCAAAGGTTTTTTTAGTGGGAAGGAGATATATTATAAAAAGGGGCAAAATCTCATTGTTCCATTACCAAGTCAATACTAAGTACATTTTAAAGGAGAAAATTCGAAGAGTTTTTTTTTAAAAGGGTGATATTTATTGTATAGACATTTATATAAAGTTTACATATACTTAAAGGGGTTAAACTTTAAAACTCTAACTACATCAACGAACACAAAGAGTGTTAATTTCTGAAGTATTTAAACTTTTTTGTAAACGAACTTTGTGTTGAGATTTTATGTATTTGGGGTAGCATCAATTGTGCTCTAGCTCCCAAACTTTGTGGATGGACTAAAGTTCACCTGATCTACAAGACCCAGAAATGGATTTGAGAAATTTCATCTAGTTTAGGAGATATTAAATTAATTAATTATTTTAATGTATTTCATAAGTTAAAACTTAGGGAACTTAAATAATTAAAGTGAATTTAATTAAACATGTGATAAAATTGTCTAAAGTCACACAGATCAAGATTTCTTTTAATCTTAGCCATTGATTCAAGATCTGATCATGGTCATTGATTTGTCAACGAGAAAAGTATAAAGGAAAGGCTTGGGGTCATTTGTAAACATACACAGAGGCAGAGCACTGAAGCTAAGTTGAGATTCTAGGGCAGGGTTTGCTAAGAATACTCAGAAGTGTTTCAGCTGCAGAGAGGGGAATTTAGACCAATGGGATGATCTGATCCTAGGGTCTAGAATACACAAGAGGCAGAGAAGAGATCAACTCAAGGGCAACGCAGAGGAAGGCAGTAGCAGCAGCAAGGACAACGTAATTTTTCAGGAAACACTTCAAGGATTATGCAGAGACCCTTAAGGGCAGCGTAGTGATTGCATCACCCATTCTGGGGTAACGCAGTCCCTTCCGGAGCAGTGATGAAAGTTTGGAGGCCATCCAAGGCTGACACAGAGGCTTTCAGGGGCCCAGAGGCTGACGCAGTGCATTTCAGGGACAGTGCTGGAGTTTCTAGGCCCTAATCTTGGCTGAGTTCTGTACATCCCGTTTGAGGGTGTGGATCAGTCATTAGTTTGGCCCTAGATCAGCCAGAGAGATGTAGATTTAGTGTTTTCTCTGTTGGGTTTTCTAGATCTGGAACCCAGATTTGTGTATTCAAAAATATTCTTAATAACAGAACCCTCCAGCAACCAGAGACCGGTTTTCCCACCTCGGGTTTTTCCGGGGACTATTTGTCCAGAAATAACTGTGTCACTTTGTCAATGTGTGCATGTGCTTATTCTAGATCTGGATTGGTAGAGATCTGTTATGTGTTTTTCTTCGATTTTAACTTGAATTTATTCAGTTAATAACTTGTCTAAGTAGGAGGAGCATAACCGGATTAACAGTAATAATTTCTGCATAAAGTATAAGATTCAGAAATTTCTACATGGTATCGGAGCAATTGCAGATCTAGAAGGGTCACCAGCAGGAGAATCTGAAGCATCTAGCTGCAGAAAGCAGATGGAAAAGCAACATAGAAACAGATCTAAAGGGACAGCATAGTTTTCAAGAGCATATTCACGCAAAGGGAAGGGTGACGCTATCCAGTGCTATGTCTTAGCAAGCCCACGCAATTACTGCACAGAGGCAGCTCAGAAACAGCGTTGGTTGGGTCTGAAGTTAGCCAGTGTGATTCGGATCTAAATCTGTCAGATCCAGAAAAGACTGCAGAAATTCAGAAGAGCTGGTGGGGTTAAATTTCTAAACTTTTCAAATTTTTAGCCTTAGCACAAGTGACAAAGATTGGGAGGAGATCAACTTCTCAGAAAAGTTTCTTGCCAAAGGAAACTTGCAGTTTGATCAGAGGATCAATGAAGAAGTTGATTCATAGTTGATTTGGTAGATTTCCAAGCAGGGAAATCAAGTGTCAGAGGGAGCAGAAGGCACCTGTTTCACCAAGGGCCTTAGATCCATTTCTCTAGCAAAGAGAAAAGGAAGTTCTGACACATTCTGAGCAGATGGCTCCTCATGGGCTGCATGATCAGGATAGGCTAGAGGGCCTCTCAAACTTTTCCATTTGGAAAGCAAGGATCCTGATTGTCCTTGAGGCATACAATCTAAGAGACCATGCAGAGCAGACTCTGGCCACACCGACAGATGCGGATCTCCTACAGAAGCATAGGGAAGCTGTTGGACATGCCAAGCAGTTGATAATGGACAGTATCAAGGACCATATTGTACCACACATAGCTGAGAAGAGACAGCTAATGAGATGTGGAAGGCCTTGACTTCCCTGTATGAGGGAAAGTATGTCCAAAGGAAAATGTTGTTGGAGACCCAAATGAGGTCATTCATGATGACCAAGGGAGAAGACATGGAACACTTCCTCTTCAGACTGCAGGCAATTAGGGATCAACTGACTGCAACGGGTGTTACCGTAGATGATGCAGTGATAGTCAGGACTGCCCTCAATGCAGTCACGGATGAGTGGAAAACCTTTGTCCAAAGTATCTTGGGCAGAGCGGACCTCCCAGATTGGGACAGTTTGTGGTCAATTCTGCGGCAAGAAGAACTATGCAGATTCACCAAGAGGCAGCACAACCCTGCGTTGAGCAAAGTAAAGAAGGAAGAGGAGGATGATGCAGCCTTGGCATCGAAGAAGCAGCCGAAGAAGAAGAAGGATCTTTCAAAGATCAAGTGCTTCCAGTGTGGTGAAATGGGACATTTTGCAAGCCATTGTCCAGAGAAGAAAAAGGACAAGGAAGCATCTTCTTCCAAGGCAACGGTGGCAAATGATGGCTCAGGAGATGATGCAGCCATGAGTGCTCATGAACCATGGAGGTGGGGTGACATGGACATGTAGAGGAGCTACATGAAAGAGGAGGCGGGATCCTTGAGCAGCTCATCTCTTGGATCACAAGCGAGCTACGGCAACCTTAAGACAGTAGCGGGACAAGTGGAGCAGTGGGTGTATAGATCACAGATGAGGCAGAGGTAGAGGCAGAGGCAGATCTGAAGACTGGAAGGAGCAAAGCAGAAACAGGGTAGAAGCAGTAGCAGTGCAGAGCAGTACTGCTTACACAATGCAGAGTTGCAGCAGCGCAGAAAGCTTCAGAGGGACAGCGCAGTGCAACCGCAACGTGATAGATTTCAGCACAAGGAGCTGATGTGACTTTAGTAGTGCAGAGGGAGTCTGGTTACGCACGCAGAGTTGTAGCTATGCATCGTTCTTTAGATGCCAGCACAGTTCTGTAGCCTATGGAGCTTCAGTGATGAGGATGCAGCCCATCTGACTTCTTTGTCAAAGATTGGGAAGGAGATTCAGTTGCTTCTATCAAGAACTGAAGTTGCAGTGCAGCAAATCAGCAGTGGCATTGCTATGAGCAGCATATTGAGAGGGAGCTACAGTACAGTGGTTGCAGTGGTAGTGGCAGAGTCATGGGCAACAGTACAGAATGGCAGCAACAATGCAGAGTTGAGTGGCAAAAGGCCAAGCTTCAGCAGCACAGAACCAGTGCCCAAAATCATGTAATGCATAAGTGTGATGTATTGCTAGAGCACACCCTTGATGCTGAGAGGGAGTGTTGAGATTTTGTGTATTTGGGGTAGCATTAGTTGTGCACTAGCTCCCAAACTTTGTGGAGGGACTAGAGTTCACCTATTCTACAACACCCATAAATGGATTTGGGAAATTTCATCTGGTTTAGGAGATATTAAATTAATTAATTATTTTAATATATTCCCTAAGTTAAAACTTAGGGAACTTAATAATTAAAATGAATTTAATTAAACGTGTGATGAAATTGTCTTAAGTCACACGGATCAAGCTCTCTTTTAATCTTAGCTATTGATTCAAGATCTGATCACGGCCGTTGATTTGTCAACGAGAAAAGTATAAAGGAAAGGCTTGGGGTCATTTGTAAAGATACACACAGGTAGAGCACTGAAGCTAAGCTGAGATTCTAGGGCAGGGTTTACTAAGAATACTCAGAAGTGTTTCAGCTGCAGAGAGGGGAATTTAGACCAAGGGAATGATTTGATCCTAGGGTCTAGAATACACAAGAGGCAGAGAAGAAATCAGCTCAAGGACAGCACAAAGGAAGGCAGTAGTAGCAGCGAAAACAGCGTAAATTTCAGGAAACCCTTCAAGGGTTACGCAAAGACCCTTAGGGGCAGCGTAGTGACTGCATCACCCATTCTAGGGTAACGCAGTCCCTTCTGGAGCAGCACTGAGGGTTTGGAGGCCATCCAAGGCTGACGCAGAGGCTTTCAGGGGCTTTAGAGGTTGACGCAATGCATTTCAGGGACAGCGCTGCGGTTTTTAGGCCCTAATCTTGGCTGAGTTCTGTAAATCCCGTTTAAGGGTGTGGATCAGTCATTATTTTGGCCCTAGATCAGCCAAAGAGTTGTAGATCTAGTGTTTTCTCTGTCGGGTTTTCCAGATCTAGAACCCAGATTTGTGTATTCACAAATATTCTTAATAATAGAACCCTCTAGCAGCCAGAGACCAGTTTTCCCACCTTGGGTTTTTCCGGGGACTATTTGTCTAGAAATAACTGTGTCACTTTGTCAATGTGTGCATGTGCTTATTCTAGATCTGGATTGGTAGAGATTTGTTATGTGTTTTGCTTCGATTTTAACGTGAATTTATTCAGTTAATAACTTGTCTAAGTAGGAGAAGCCTAACCGGATTAATAGTAATAATTTCTGCATAAAGTATACGATTCAGAAATTTCTACAGTTTGTTCGTTATATTGGTATGAAAGAAGAAAAATTGGAGACCAGTAATGAAAGGTTTCCTAAAACCTTTAGTAAATGTGTTGGTACACTATTTAAAATCAAAGGATCACTTGCAGGAAGAGATATTATAATCTCTATCAATCATACTGAAGAGAGTAATTATTTTAGTCCTAGATGTGCATGTTACCACTCAAACTAGCAAGGGACCTAAAAGGGACTCCTAAAGGGACAACTGCTAGGTCAAGGGCAACGATGGAGACTTAACTCACTATCACCTCAGCTAAGGCTCCCTAATCTTTACGGACTTTCACTGATGGGAGGAGACTCAGTATATAGAAAGTCACTTGTGAAGGATGTTAGTTTTTGTAGCATCGGAAGCATTCTGGCCTCGAGATTTGGCAGAGAGGTTAGGACACATGCATTCTCCAAAACCCAGAAATAGTTTATGGAAATTCCACCTAGAGACAACTTAATTAAAATAATCAAGCACATTTTAATATTTCCTAAGTCTAAACTTAGGAAACATGCTTAATTAAAAGGTATTAATTAAGTTGGGTGCGAATTTTCTAGAAAAAGGCATGGATCGAGTTCTAGTTAATCTTAGCCATCGATTAAGTTTTAATCGTGGTCGTTGATGTCTCAACGAGAGTTTATAAGAAGAAACTCGATGGGGCTTGGAGAATACACTTGTAGAGATCGAATTCACTAGAAGATCAATTTCCTGAGAAGCAACACTGAGTTGCCACAGACAGAGTTAGTGAGATCTTGCAGTGAGAGAGGGGCAGGGATAGTAAGGTCAGAGGAAGATTTTCCAGATCCAGTGAGTGCATAGCAGAGAGGCAATGAGTACCACAGAGAGGCAGTGCAGAGGCCACGCAGAGGCAGCGAGTGTTGAGATTTTGTATAGTTGGTGTAGCATCTGGTGTGCTTTAGCCCTGAAATCTTGTGGAGGGGCTAGGACACGCTTGATCTCCAAAACCTAGAAAGTGTTTTGAGAAATTTCAGTTGGTGTTCAAGTTATTCAAATAATTAATTATTTTAATGGATTTCCTAAGTCTAAACTTCGGAAAATTAAATAATTAAAGTGAATTAATCAACATATGTGCTGAAATTGTCTTAAGTCACATGGATCAAGAAGTCTTTTAATCTCAGTCGTTGATGAATGATTTAATCTCGGTCATTGAAGGGTTCAACGAAAAGTATGAGAGAAAGGCTTGAGGGTTAGTTGGAGGAGACACACAGTTGTAGAGCTAAGGAATAGATCTGGAATTCTACGGTGGGTTTGCTAAGAATTTCTGGAGGAATTTCCTGCAATGAGCGGTAGTATTGGCTAAAGGTATGATCTGATCCCAGAGCCAAGAGTCATTAAGAGGCAAAGGAGCAGCAACAAGGACAACGCAGAGAAGCAAAGCAGCAGCTATGCAAGTGTTGCGCAGCCGCTACGCAGGTGCTACGCAGGACAGCGCAGAGGCTCCAGGGGGCTTCAGAAGTTACGTAAAGGGCCTCTAGGGCCAACGTAAGGCCTGCGTCACCCTTCCAGGGGTTACGCAATCCCTCTTTGGACAACACAATGGCATTCTGAGGCTAGCAGTGCTGACGATGGGGCTTCTGGGGCAACGCTGAGGGTTTCTAGCGCCATATCCGCGCTGAGTTTTGTAAATCCCGTTTAAGGGTGTGGATCAGTCAGATATTTGGCACTAGAACATTAGGTTAGCTACAGATTTGATTTCTTTTATTCTCTATCGGGTTTTCCAAATTTGGAACCCAAATTTACTGTACTCATAATCTACTTAATAAATAAACCCTGATATCTGTTGCACCGATTTTCCAACTTTGGGTTTTTTCGGGGGCTTATGTCCAAAAATCCATGAGTCACTTTGTTGTATGAGTGTATTATTCAGTAAATGATATGCATGTGTAGGCTGTAGTTGTGTTATTTCGGTATTTTCTGAATCTAATTTCTAAAAATAACTTGTCTTATTCTAAATCAAGTAGGAGAAATAAACCAAGATACTGCAGTAGAATTTTCACATGGTATCAGAGCGATAGAAGATCAAGCTGAATCTCCAGCAATCGGCTGAAGAAATATTTTTCTGCAGGGAGGCAAAAGAAGCAGCAAATCCGGAAAGGCCATCTTGAAAGCAGGAGAACGCATATCCAGAAGAGGACAACGTTGAAGTTGCAGAAGGCCTTCAGGCTTACGCAAACCCTTCCCAGGGTAGCGTAAGGACTGCGTCACCCAGTCTGGGGTTACGCAATCCACTTCTGAGCAGCACTGAGGCTGCATTGGGACAGTTAGTAAGACGCAGTCCAGTCATTTCTCCAGATGCAGAAGAATTTTGCCAAGATCCCAAGGTTATCAGAAGATTCTCACAGTGTAATCAGGTCAGCTAAGCTGGCAACAAAGGTGGGAGGAAGACAGTTACTTAGCAGATCTGAGCCAAATAGATCTGAGATTCGATCAGGAGGATCAGAGAGTGTTGTCCGTTTGTGTTTTGGTGAAAGATTTCCAGGAGGGAAATCCGTCTTCAGCAGAAGCAGTTACTAGAGGGTTTCTAGTCACCAAGAAACCCAGATTTGGAGGGATACTGTTTCTGTCAGATCTGAGCAAGATGGCTCAATATCGACTGAGGGATCAAGATAGATTGGACGATATGTCCAGCTATGTTGTCTAGAGGGTTAGAATCCTTTCAGTTCTGGATGAGTATGGTCTCAAAGATCATGCAGAAAAGGTTCTTGTTGTACCAACCGATGCAGATCCTCTCAAGAAGTATGAAGAAAATCAAGCACGGACGAAGCGTTTGATCATGGGCGGAGTCAAGGACCACGTTATACCTCATATTGGTGGGAAGACTACAGCAAATGACATGTGGGTACCCTTGGACACGATGTACCAAGGAGGCTCCGTACAAAGAAGAATGCTTCTAGAGAACCAGATGCAGTTGTTCCAAATGATGAAGGGTGAAGAGATAGATCCATTCCTCTTCAGGCTTCAAGCCATCCGAGATCAGTGGGTTGGCATTAGTGCTACTCCCGATGAGGGGCTCTTAGTGAGGATTGCTCTAAATGCAGTCTCGGAAGATTGGGAAACGTTTGTCCAGAGCATTCTAGGAAGGGCGGCATTACCATCTTGGGCTGACAAGTGGGCTATCCTCCGCCAAGAGGAGATCAGGAGGATCACCAAGCAGTAGAATATTAGTGGAGGAAGTGGAAAGGCCAAAGTCAAGGAGGACGAGGATGTAGCCCTTGCATCAAGGATAGAAGAAGAAGGACCTTTCCAAGGTCCGGTGCTTTAACTGTGGTGATCTTGGACATTTCGCCAGCAATTGTGCTAAGAAGAAGGACAAAGGATCTTCTGATTCCAAGGCTACAGTAGCAAAAGAAGATGGCTCTGATGATGATGCAGCCATGAGTGCTCATGTGCCTCGAGAGAAGAGGTGGGGTGACATGGATCTGTAGAGCATCTACAGACAGTGTGGCAAAATCCTTGAGTCAGCTCTACTCTTGGATCATATACGAGCTACGGGAGCCTTAAGACGGTAGCGAGATGAGTTGGGAGATGGTTGCAGGAGGCCACATTGAAGCGGAAGAGGGAGTTGAAGAGTTGAAGGAGCAGTGTAATGTAGAGGAAGTAGCAGCGTGGAGGCAGCAGCGCAGAGGGACTGATGAGACTTCAACAGTGCAGTGAAGTTGTGCTCACGCAGTGCAGTGTTGTAGCATGACAGTGTCTCGAGGAGGACAGCGTCAATCAACATCCAGCGAGCTTCAAAATGCAAGCTTCAGTGGTGGAAGGCAACCTGACTTATATGTCAAATAGTTGGGCAGAAGTCTTTCAATTGCTTACTTCTCAGCAACTGAGTTGCAATGCAACAGTTAGCAGCGGAAGTGCTATGGGTGGCATGATGCAGCAATTTGAGAGGGAGCTACAGTACAGAAGTGGCAGTGTCAATGGCAGTGGCATGGGCAACAGTACAGAGAGAAACAGTGCAGCGGATGGAGGGTAGCAGGCCAAGTATCTGCAGCACAGAATCCAACTTCAAGATCTTGTAGTGCATGGTGTGGATGCATTGCTAGAGTACACTTTCCTAGAGCACACTCAGTGCTAAGAGGGAGTGCTGAGATTTTGTATAGTTGGTGTAGCATCGAGTGTGCTCTAGCCATGAAATTTTGTGGAGGGGCTAGGACACACTTGATCTCCAAAACCCAGAAAGTGTTTTGAGATTCAGTTGGTGTTCAAGTTATTCAAATAATTAGTTATTTTAATGGATTTCCTAAGTCTAAACTTAGGAAAATTAAATAATTAAACTGAATTAATTAACACGTGCTGAAATTGTCTTAAGTCACATGGATCAAGCAGTCTTTTAATCTCAGTCGTTGATGAATGATTTAATCTCTGTCGTTGAAGGGTTCAACGAAAAGTATAAGAGAAAGGCTTGAGGGTCAGTTGGACGAGACACACAGTTGCAGAGCTGAGGAATAGATCTGGAATTCTAGGGCGAGTTTGCTAAGAATTTTCGGAGGAATTTCCTGCAGCGAGGGCTAGTATTGGCTAAGGGGATGATCTGATCCCAGAGCCAAGATTCAATAAGAGGCAGAGGAGCAGCAACAAGGACAGCGCAGAGAAGCAGAGCAGCAGCTACACAGGTGCTGCGCAGGAGCTATGCAGAGGCTCCAGGGGGCTTCAGAAGTTACGCAGAGGGCCTCCAGGGCCAGCATAAGGCCTGCGTCACCCTACCAGGGGTTACATAGTCCCTCTCTGGGCAGCGCATTGGCATTCTAAGGCTAGCAGCGCTGACGTTGGGGCTTCAGAGGCAGCGCTGAGGGTTTCTAGGGCTAGATCCGGGTTGAGTTCTGTAAATCCCATTTGAGGGTCTGAGGGTCTGGATCAGTTAGATATTTGGCACTAGAACATCAGGTTAGCTGTAGATTTGATTTTCTTTTATTCTCTGTCGGGTTTTCTAGATCTGGAACCCAGATTTACTTAACTCATAATCTACTTAATAAATAAACCCTCATATTCGCTGCACCAGTTTTCCCGTTTTCGATTTTTCTGGGGACTTATGTCCAAAAATCCATATGTCACTTTGTTGTATGAGCGTATTATTCAATAAATGATCTGCATGTGTAGGTTGTAGTTGTGTTTATTTCGGTATTTTCTGAATCTAATTTCTGAAAATAGCTTGTATTAATCTAAATCAAGTAGGAGAAATAATCCAAGATACTGCAGTAGAATTTTCACACGCAGTGCTTCAGAGGAGATCCGCATTTTTGCTAGGAGGCAAAGTTGATTCAGAGCCAGAAGTCGGAGAGAGAGTTCAGAGGCTAGGAGGGTCCAGTTTCCAGACAGCAGTTGATCAGTTAGTGAGAGGGAAAGTTGTTCCTGGCTGTGGCAACACAGTGCTGGGTAGGCTGACACAATGACTGCGCAGAAGCAGCTCATCTTGAGCCAAGTTCAGTGTCGAATTACCAGTGGAAGTGAGATTTTTCTCACTAGACTCTATTGTCAAATTTTTCTCTGTATGGTTTGCTAGATTTAAGAAACCATAGATTTGTACTCAAATTTACTAACGCATAATATACAAACCCTCAGCTACTGCACTAGTTTTTCCGCATTGGGTTTTTACGGGGACTTAGTCCAAAAATAACAGTGTTATTTGTGTGCATTTATCTTTCCAACGCTATTTTTCTGCAGTATTTTTTATTTGTGAAGGCTGCAGTGTATTAGTTTCAATATTTACTGTAGAACATAGTAAATAATTTGTTCAGTTTATTTAACAAATAGAAGAAACTTAATCAGTTGCTGCAGTAGGATTCCAATTTGTGGAATTTTCACATGGTATCAGAGCACAGGAGAAGCAGGAAGACCTTGGTGGCAGACAAAAAGAGGGAGCTTCGAAGCACTGCGTGAGCAGCTGCTCGAAACCCCAGGAGATTGCCCAGTCCATTGGCTAGGAGGGCAGATTTTTGGGAAAAAATTATTTCTCTGAGTGAGTGACAGAAAATAAAATTTCCAGATTGAAGATTTTCAGAGGCAGAGGGAGCAGCATCGTTTTTCTTGCAGAGTAGATCTTCAGTAGGGACGCAGTTATTCTGCAACAATTTGCTAGAGCAGAATAGCGTTGGAGGAAAGAAGAGCACAGACTAAGGGAATTCTTTCCTCAAGGAATTTCTAGCCTAGAAATTTGATTTCTCACTGCAAAGCAGTAGTAGTTGTGAGCTGATTTGCCTGCTCCAGCAGGGAGTGCGTAGAGCTTAGCACCAGCTGCGTGTTGATCAGTAGTTGTCATTGATGTCAACCTAAGTAGCACCAAGGGCTACCCCAATATTGAATGGGAATTTTGACCTACCAAATTACTACATTCTGGGTCAAGAATGCTTTTTATGGTTTCTACTTGTCAAGATGTTTATGTTGATATATGGCATGCCATGTAATTCTTCACGGTTTGAGAGATATTCATGTTTGAAGTTTGTAACCCCAGTTAGTGGGCTAAAACCCCATGCGGTTGTGGCACGGGTCATTGAAAGTCATAATTAATATTTTTTAAGCTCCAAAAATTCTCCCACGTTGACTTGTTGAAGCCCCTCTCAACCTAAGCATTTATATAAATTGTGATCCTCATGTCCTCCTTATGCAAGGGATTTCGCCATCTGAAACAGGTCATCGTGGCATTTTCACTCTTACTTTTTTTCTACGAAGGTTCAAAAGCTGAAATTTTTATGAGGCGAAGACAAAATCCTGAGGAAGCTCCTATGAAAATTTCAGATCAAGGTGTGCAATATTTTCGGAGATATGATCTGTGGAAGTCAGTGTTTTTGCAGGCTCCTGAAATTCATCTCAACGAAGTGACCTTGGGAAAATCGTCATAACTCTCTCTCTGAGTATCGGATTGGAATTCTGTAGAAAGTGGCAAATAGTGCACGGACTGTAGTTTTCGCTCTATCAATTTCAGAGCCAAATGAAGAAACAGTGACACATGGCATGTCGTACAAGTTCGCTCTACTGAAACAGTCCATAATTAGGGCATTGTGAGAGATTGGGCATAACTCCCCCTTGAAGAATCCAAATTGAGTCAGACTTGTGGCATTGGAAAGACGACTCAGAGGACTGTTATAGGACCGAAAATCAGATATTGGGGATCTGAAATAACAGAGATACACTAGATTCAATATCGAGCTCCTAGAAGGCAAGAAAAAGCTAGATCATGTGTTGTCAAGGGTTGCAAAGGACCAGACTTTCTAGGGCAGAAAAGCAAAGAGCGTGAACCAAGGAGGGTAGCATGACAAGAGCAGCAACCAAGGTGCAGAACAACAGCAAGAAGTTCATCACATGAAGTCTTCAAGTGGGCAGCACTGCATACAGTCACTGTAAAGGTATCATTGTACCAAGTCATTGTAAATACATTATTGTAAAAATTGTTCTAGTGTCTATCTGCCAAGAGTTGAGAGGCAATGTCGGGAGGTCTAGGATCATCATTAGTTGGTTGTGTCATAGTTGGGGTTATGGTCTAGTGTATCTTCTTCTTCTACATCATTCTATATCATTGTAAAGTGGACCATTTTCCCTAGTACAGGAGTCCATTCTTCTTTTATTCTTCTATAGGGTGGTAGGGTGGTGCTAGGGTGAGTTGTAGTTCAATGGGTGTTGGGGCATCCATTCAGTTGACTACTGAAGAATCTCGGGCGTTTGAGCGTCCATCCAGTGGGAGCTGGAGAAGAACGCTTTTCTAGATTCTAGGAAGTTGGAGCTTTATTTTCAATTGGAGTTGAATATTAAAGAATTATTAGAAAAGCATTAGATGGTTTTTGTCCCGGAGTGGGTTTCCACCTTAAAAACTGTGTGCATTTGTGTTCCTTTTGTTTGCTGCTATCATTGTACAAACACTGATAATAATTGAAGATTAACTAATTCTCTAATTGAAAGGAATATTGATTCACCCCCCCTCTCAGTATTTCCAACATTGCGCAGAGGAGAAGAGGAAGAGTTCCACATTTTGGTAGAGATGGCATCAGCAAGGTTGAGAGATCAAGATCGGTTGGACAGTTCATCCAACTATGTGATCTGGAAGGCCAAGATTTCCTGCCTTCTAGATGAATTCGATCTCAAGACCTATATTAGTAGCGTGGTGGTTGTACCCACAAACCCAGATTAGTTGAAGGCCTACAAAAAGGAGATGGCGAAGGCAAAGAGACTGATTCTCGATGGAGTTCAAGATCACGTGGTGTCACATATAGCTGGAAAGGACTCTGCCAAGCAGATGTGGGATGCTCTTGCCGCGTTGTACAAAGGATCTTCCAAAAAGTGGAAGATGTATTTGGAGAAGCTGAGGTGTACCAGGATGCAGAAGGGCGAGCGTATAGACCCCTTCCTTACTAGACTTTAGGATGTCTGGGATCAGCTTTTTGCAGTCGGGTCAGCGCCTCAACCTACAGAATTGGTACGACTTGCTCTAAATAGTGTTTTCGAGGAGTGGCAACTATTCGTCCAGAGTATCCTGGGCAGAGAAAACTTGCTAGATTGGGACAGAATGTGGGAGATGAGGCGAG
Organism: Pinus albicaulis; assembly: GCA_034641835.2. Taxonomy (NCBI): domain Eukaryota; kingdom Viridiplantae; phylum Streptophyta; class Pinopsida; order Pinales; family Pinaceae; genus Pinus; species Pinus albicaulis. Next base: position 445,881,646 of record CM076584.1, read on the forward strand.
ACTTGGTGAAGAGCACCATCAGTTGTAGTAGTAGCAGTGGGACGAAGGAAGTAAAGGAAGAGGAGAATGCAGCCCTCGCATCAAAGGGGCAGCAGGAGCAGCGCAAAAGGAAGAAGGACATTTCCAAAGTCAGGTGCTTCAGATGTGGTGAACTTGGTCACTACAACACTCAATGTCCTCTCCGAAAGAAGGACAAAGAGGAGGAGCAGGATCAGTAGGCTACATCAGCGGAGATTGATAGGCATCCTCCAGATTGGAGAAAGAATTTTCCATGATCACCGCGATAGCTCCAAGAGTGACGTGGGGTGATTTGGTTTCGTAGCCCCAGAGAGCTACAGATGGGTAGGATCCTTGAGGGGTCCACCTCTTGGATCAATACCTTGCTACGGGAGCCCATAGGAGCAGTAGCAGGATGGACCAGCGGCAATTGGTGCATTTAGGTGACACATGCAGTAGCTAGTAGTGGTCTGAGACTAAGCAGTGTAGAGCATAGTTGGCAGCAGTGCAGAGTCACTAGCAATGCAGAGGCTTCATTGACAGCGCAGAGACTAGCAACAATCATGACTCAGGTGACAGATGCATCAGACTGAACATAGTTGGTTCAGTATGATGGACAGATCTTAGCTACAGATGTTGCACTTGCAGCAGCAGCAGATGAGAGGGAGTTGCAAATGTTGCAGTGGCAGCAGCAACAGAGTTGCAGTGCATATGCAGTAGTTGGCAGCAATTCAGCAGGGTCAACAACAGCACAGGAGCAGCACGTATCAGAGTTGCGCAGTAGTTGATGGACAACAGTAGCCAAACATCAATAGCGCAGCAGGAGATGGTGCAGAGGTAGTGTATTGTAGTTGCAGTACTAGAACACTTTCCTCGCTAAGAGGGAGTGTTAGTTTTTGTAGCATCGGGTGTGTTCTAGCCTCGAGATTTGACAGAGAGGTTAGGACACATGCATTCTCCAAAACCCAGAAATCATTTCTGGAAATTCCACCTAGAGACGACTTCATTAAAATAATTAATCACTTTTTAATATTTCCTAAGTCTAAACTTAGGAAATATGATTGATAAAAAGGTATTATTTAAGTCAGGTGAAAATCTTCTAGAAAAAAGCATGGATCAAGTTCTAATCAATATTAGCCATTGATTAAGTTTTAATCGTGGTCGTTGATGTCTCAACGAGAGATTATAAGAAGAAACTCGATGGGGCTTGGAGAATACACTTGCAGAGATCGAATTCACTGGCAAATCGATTTCCTGAGTAGCAGTGCTCAGTTGTCAGAGAGAGAGCTAGCGAGCTCGTTGCAGTGAGAGAGGGGCAGGGATAGTAAGGTCAAAGGAAGATTTTCCAAATCGGTGAGTGGACAGCAAAGGCGCAGTGACTGCCACAGAGAGGCAACGCAGAGGCCATACAAAGGTAGCGCAGTGCTTCAGAGTTGATTCAGTGCCAGAAGCTGGAGAGGGAGTCTAAGGCCAGGAGGGTACAGTTTCCAGACAGAAGTTGATCAGTTAGCGAGAGGGAAAGTTATTCCTATCTATGGGGACGCAGTACTGCATAGGATGACGCGGTGACTGCACAGAGGCAGCGAGAGCAGCTCATCTTCGACCAATGTCAGTGTCAGATCACCAGTGGAAGTGAAATTTTTCTCACTGGACTCTATTGTCAGATTTTTCTCTGTATGGTTTGCTAGATTTAAGCAACCATAGATTTGTACTCCGATTTACTATTGCGTAATATACAAACCCTCAGCTGCTACCGGTTTTCCCGCATTGGGTTTTTCCAGGGACTTAGTCCAAAAATATCAATTTATTTGTGTGTGTGTATCTCTATCTTTCCAGCGCTATTTTCTTCCACAGTATTTTTTATTTGTCAAGGCTGCACCGTATTAGTTTCGATATTTACCGTAGAACACAGTAACAATTTGTTCAGTTTATTTAACAAATAGAAGAAACTTAATCAGTTGTTGCAATAGGATTCCAATTTGTGGAATTTTCACAAGGATAAATCAACAAATGGATATGAAGTGACCTCAATGATCCTTTCCTAGAAAAAATTCAAGAATGGAGTTTGCTTTCTCTTTAAGCAAGGCACAAGGCTTTCTAGGAGGAGGTGGGGATTTAAGGGCTAGGAGATTATCTCAGTGATAGTAGAGATCTCTCACTTCCTCCTTTGATTTCTTCTTCTCAGGTTCTTCCACTTCTTCGGTGATATGGGCTTCCTCCCTTCCTCTTTTGTTGTTGTCCTTCTTGAGTTTAAGACAATCTCTCTTGTAGTGCCCGTATTCATGACATCCATAGCATTGGATCTTTGAAATATTCTTCTTGTTCTTAAATAGACTTCTTTAAGAGTGGTGTAGAGTGGTAGATCACCTTGGTTCCTTGATGATTATGATGATCAAGAATGGCTTGATGGTGACTTCAATAGTGTTGACCTGGCTTCAATCACGAGATAGCTTTAGATTCCTTGAAGATAAATATCACCTCTCGAAAGGACCTTGATGTATAAGCTCTTTAAGTAAGATCTTTTGTCTTCTCGAGATGGTTGGAGGACTTCTCCAATTTCTGCAAACTGCTCCTTCTTGAACAAATGAAGACCTTCTTAGATCTAGATGTAATGAATAAATAATGTAGATAAATGATAATTAGTTAATTAGTAATTAGGCTGAAAGGTCACATCTGATAAGACATGACCTTTCGTGAAGAGGCACCTGCGTGGGTATATAAGCAGGCCTCATTTGTAAACATTCAAGCAATTCATATTCATCATACTTTCTAATATAATATTTGTATCCTCATGGATATTCGGATATTTCAAGTCTTCTGGAATATTTAGTTTGAGAAGGAACTTTGTTCGCTTCATTTGGTATCAGAGGTAGGAGAACATTGTAGGTTAAGTTGACTATACCTTTTTTTTCATTCGATTTTTTTTTTCACGCCCTTTTTTGTGTTTAAATATATCTTTCTTTCTTTCTTTTTCTTTTTCTTTTTTACTCTATTTTTTTCTTATTTATTTATTTATATAAATCTCTTTTTTTTTCTTTTTTCTTTTTTTATATATATATTTTGATTTGTATTCTTGTACGTTTTCTTTTTCTAACTTCTTTTTTTTTTAATTTTTTTTTTTTTAGATATATTCTCTTGTTTTTTAATCAATAATTTTGACCTTTTTCTTATATCCCTTTTTTTTTAAATTTTTTTAAAAATGGCCAAGGGCCTCTGACGAAATCAGCAACGGAGAAACTCCAAAAGTGTAGCGAAACGCTTCAACGACAACAATGTTGACGAATTTGACGGTCAAGGGCCTGGATCAGAGAGCGCGGCTTTGTGCAGTGGTTAAGCGGCCGAAGGCTCGAACTGCCTCTGATACTCAAGAAGAAGACAAGCAAGTTGCAAAAGATGCAAACTTAGAAGTTGTAGTTCCGGCGATGAACATTTCAAGCGAAAGTTATGTAACCAGCTCAATAACATCATCACCACACAACTAAGAATGGAAAGTCAAACCAAAAAAGTTCCCTATCGACATCCAAATCACGGGAGCAGACAACTCGATCAAGCTATGTCTTCAGAACAGAAACAAGTTGATATTCCGAAGAATACTAATATCAGTGCAATCCGCTCAAGTGATAATTCAGCACAAGTTTCAAGTCGCCGCGAGATTCCACAGAAAATTGATTTAGGATGGTCTGATCCATTCTCAGTGCGACAGTTTTGTTTGTCACTTAGAGGATCATATCAACTTGTATCAACAAGGATGACTGCCCTAAAACAAAAAGATGTTTGTAGCAAGAAAAGAAGTCGAGGCTTTTTCATCGACAAGCTTTGAGGACAAAGCTTTTTGAGGGGAAGGCAATGTAATGAATAAATAATGTAGATAAATGATAATTAGTTAAATAAATAATGTAGATAAATGATAATTAGTTAATTAGTAATTAGGCTGAAAGGTCACGTCTGATAAGACATGACCTTTCGTGAAGAGGCACCTGCGTGGGTATATAAGCAGGCCTCATTTGTAAACATTCAAGCAATTCATATTCATCATACTTTCTAATATAATATTTGTATCCTCATGGATATTCGGATATTTCAAGTCTTCTGGAATATTTAGTTTGAGAAGGAACTTTGTTCGCTTCACTAGACTTTTACAAAGTAGATCCTTCTTTTGAAAACTGATACTTGTGTATCTTCTTGCCAAATAGCCCTTTCTTAGCACCTTAGCTCTGATACCATGTTGAGAATTTTTTAGGGCAGTGTTTAATTCAATTCTCTTACTTGATAATTGCTTGTGTTATACTTGTTATGCTTTTATTACTTAGATCTTGTTCTTCATTAGCTTATTATGTTCTTCATCAAGATAGTTATCAAAACACAAGAGACACTGAATTTTAGCTCTTCAAACCCGGGCCAAAACCTCTCCCTCTTGGAGAGGAAAACCCGAAAGTAATTCTTCTTCTAGATCTTCAATTGAAAAGTATCATGACCGTGACCTAGACCCTTGACCTTAGAATGCCTCCAAGACCTTGTCATTGCTCTACTACGCTTCTTATGTTGATCTTCTTTTCTAGAATGCTCTACGCCATCACTAGGAAAGGTCGGTTCCTATTCTTTAGACAATATGCTTCCTTGTCATTTTCTTTGTACCTCTTTATCTCCAAGTCTGAGATCCTTAGCTTGTTATAGTGATCTTTCCCAAGCACGCTCCTCTCAAAACAATAGACTTTTAGTCCTTCCCTTTCCTTAGTAGATGACCCTCCAGACTTCGCACTAGAACAAACCTTTTATTTATTCTTGATCACATAATTGTTTCTCCTTAAAATAACCTTCAGTAGTCTTGAAGTGACCTCGGTGTATATAGCTCAGAGACAGAGATACACCTTCCTTTCCTTCACTGATATTGCACCTTTCTTCACAGACTTGATCCTTGCTAGCTTGTGCTTCTTTTTGTACCCAGAAACTATCCTTTATTCGCACTGAAATATTAGAGAATATATGAATTTATCTTTGCTGGAAAGTCATCTTTTCTCGCACTAAGTTACAGCTCTTGACTTCGCACTTTTTCTCAGAAGTAATCTGAACTTTTCTATGTATAAGTGAGGTCGCAGTCCCTCCTTATATAGAGACTATCTCCCTCTTTCAAGCTGACATGATCTTGTTGGAAGGATGATGGCTCCTATCTCTGCAAACACAGGTGTTGGTGCAAAGGAACAGCAAACGTCCTTTTCCAGTCACGCAGTCTGCAAAAATGCAATTTAGAGACCACTTCGGAGCTCCTCAACCAAAGATCATTTTGGAAAATCACTAGCGGGTTACCAAATAGACATCGCTCTGCACAAAACCTTAGATGGCAGAATTTCAAAATTCGTCTTCCTTTGATCAGAAATTTAAACACAAGTTTGATGACGGTTTTCCTTACAAATTCCCTTCGTTTGCTACTCCATCTACTTGCTATGATCATGACACCCTTGCAACGTTGTTCAGTTCTGCATAAATGTAGTTTCACTGATCCTCCCAAACCTCCTGCCACTTTTCTTCAATGCAACCTTGATAAGGCAAATACTGCCTTATGATTGCTCTGCCTCATTGATGCTTCTGTTGTGTTTTAAATAATTCAACAGCTCCCCTTCAACAATGAAACAAAATCAGAATGCAATGCCAATAGTTCGTTAAATGTAACAGGCTACTTTCAAGTATTAAACACAAAACTCCTTCACTATGATTTTGTCTCGCCCAACAGGGATTTAATTATCGATTGAACAACTTCCCATAGATATCGAAATTTTCTAGTTACGGCATTGTGTGAAACAAAGTTTCACAGCTCCTTCATATCCAAATCCTTGATTGTTTCATGCTAATTCATCCACTATTCCTTCATATTTAGAAGGCTCAGAAATTTAAAACACAGAGATTTCGTTTACCTTCTAAATAAACCCCCAAACGACGATTTCACCAATATTGCACAACGCAGAGCAGTCCTCTCACAACAGATTCTCAATTCGTTTCATTCTTAAACTTCGTCTTCTACATGCATCCAATGTGCACTATCCTCCGTTGGATCAATCTTACAACGCACAGGATTCGTCGATTTACCATGTATCAACTTCCCAAATTCATACAACTCATCACTTCACTCACAGCCATTCATTCACACATATATACAGAGTCATGCAGATACTCTATTCTTCTCTCATCAAGGTTTATATACCAGTTAGCCAATCACACAAATAACTATATTCATCAAATTGCTCAATTACAGTACATTCAAATTATAACAGAGACAAAAACACATAGTCATGATGAACATGCTTCCTCATTAAGAGAATAAACTGTATATACACAATGAGACCTTGACCTACTCTGCATATGGCCTGATTCACCTTTACATGGCCATCTTCACTCCTCTCCTACCTGTGTGCTTACAATTGAAATAAAAATTATAACACTGAGCTTGTCCAGCTCTTTCAACAACCTCCTACAAATCTGTAACTAATTTCTAAACATAGACATTCATCCTCATCTCCTCAATGACTCGTTACTCAAACTCTGCCAGCATGCTAATTTCAGTTACATGATTCATTAGATTGAATCGACATCTATCCTCATGATTCATTCTTAGAAACTTCTAAAAACCTACGACTTGTCTTTTCTAGAGCAAGTCTCAAACTATGGATTCTTTTTTTTTTTTACAAATAAATTACAATCTTTTTTATAAACACATTTACAATTTAACCCTTCCTTGGTCTTTCAAGAAACCTTGGTCTGATTAAACTTTGAAGCTGCCCTAAAGAGTAGATGCTCCTGCATCAAAGGTCAACTTCTACATCTGTTTGTGGGTCGACTTTGACAAGGAGTGCATCCACTATTTTGAGGTCCCCATACAAAAAATTTATGACCTCCTGGTCATAAGTCTGGATAGTTAAGTCCTTCTGGATCCCAGACCTTGGTTTGCATTGATCCAATTGTTCCATTTGACTATTGTTTGTAAGCTTCACTATCTTCATTTCTCTTTGGCTGTAACCTCCTAGGCTTCCAAACCTTGTACTATAGTGCTCCACTGTCTTTACCTTCATCATTTTTCACTCTCTATTCAACCTTACAGTAGTTTACTTTCTTTACCCTAATGTAGCTTTTCTCAGGGACTTGCATCAATTCCCATATTTCATCTATTACACCTTGCAACTCAGTTTTCTGGTGAAAACAAACTTTGTTTCCATATTTTTGCCACTGCACTTTACTACACTTTGTATATTTATTTTCAAACTGCTGGTTACCTTCTTCGGCTTTTCCTGCCTTTTCTTCTGCTACTGCTCTTGATATTGTCCCAGATATTGCTGCCACCCAAACTTCCTGAATATCCTTGAAGATATATCCCTCTGCAATATCCAATTGTTGCTCCTTATCTTAAAATTTACTTTCAAAAAGTAAATTGTTTTCCAATTCCCTGACTGCAGTAACATATTCACTCACACTTCTATGTATACTAGCAAACATAACATAGTTTAGTAAACTAGTATTTGCTTCTATCTCAACCAAAACTTGAGACATTCTTCTATCAATGACTGCAATCCCTTCCTCATACTCAAATTCTTCCAGCAACCACTTCAACAATTCACTTTATAATTGATACCTCTCAAGCACATCATCACTATGTTGTTCATCAATTCCAGCATATCCTTCTTCCTCTTCCTTGACAACATTCAATATTTTTCCTTCAGCTCCTTGACTAACTTTGGTAGTCAATTCTACTTCATTCAGTTCTAGGACTGATTTTTCTTCAACATGTGACATATATGTCTCACCTGCATCCTCATTATTACCTTTCTCTTTGTCACAAGTCCAATTTCTCTATGACACTGCCTCTTCATTCCTTATCAGAATAGAATTATGATTTTCCATCTCTATGACAGCTTCAAGTGATTGTCCTAGAGTCTCCTTCTAGTCATTTATGAAAACCAACTTCTCCCTGTTCGCACCAATAGCAGGTTCCTCAACATAAGACAAAATTGTCTCATCCTTGCTATGGACACATCCTCCATTCTAAGCTCTTCCTTCATTAAGTAAGGAATCTATGAACTCCTTCTGTTGCAATAATTCATCCTTGTCTTCATCTAAAAGCCATTCATCATCATACTTAACTTCGCAACTTTCAACCTCATTCAAGACAGTTCCAAAAACTTGGTTGTCTCCTGCAAAACCTACAATCAGATATAAATTGTCAGTTTTAAAACCACAAGACCTGATGGTCTCCCTTGATGCTTCAGTCATCAAATCCTCTTGTTGCTCTGAATCTTCTGTATGACTCAGAAAATCTTCAATGGACCCCATCTCAGCTTCCTCAAGCATTACAATTGAATGCTTGATATCTTCCTCCACTTCTTTCTTTTCGCTATCATCATGAGCCAAACTTTCTCTTCTTTCAGCCCTTGCAGCATGCTAAAAATCAATACCTTCTCTCAATTGTGTATGATCTTTCATATGAGACCTAGCTGTCTCATCTTCCTTTAGCACATAATTCAGATTATGTCTCTCCTCTTTCTTCTCTGTGGCAATATCAGAAAATTGTCCATCCTCATGTATTTCACCTGCAAACATACACAAAATGTCAGATTTCAAATCATGAGATCTCTTGATCTCACTAGATCTTTCAACCATCAAGTCTTTATCCTGATACTCATTTTCCTTGAGTACCTCATCCTTCCATTGAGCATTCGTCATTTTCTCTTTCTTCTTTTGTATCCTATGCCACTTCATTTTTCTTCTCTGTAATTCCCTTAATTTTCACAATTAACAATCATTAACAAAATTGATACTACACAATCCAGCGTGAAATTTTTGAAGCAGAATATATCAATTCACTATTGAATACTTACGTGGAACCATGTTTGAAGATGTTCCTGATTCGCCATGGCTCCAGTTCCCGTTAGCAAACCGTCGTTTTCCTCCCAGCCTATCTGAGGTCAACCTCTCCGGTCCCCAGATCTAGAAGACAAGTTTTCTGGCCCCCGTGCCCAAAATTCCAATAACAATCGAGATCACTCCATGACTCTGTTAGAACTCATTGCTCATGTCTCGCGCAATTAGAACTCCTTTGACAGCATCCGGGTCATTTTTCCCACCTCACTACCCATGCCCCTCAAGTTCTTCCCCCCCTTCTCCTTTTATACACAAATCCCCTAAGATATTTATTAAAATATCCTCCTTTTAATAAATATCTTGGATTCCTAAAATATCTTAGATTTATTAAAATATTATTATTTAAAAAATATCTTGGATTTATTAAAATATTATTATTTAATAAATATCTTGGATTTCTCAAATATCTTGGATTTATTAAAATATTATTATTTAATAAATATCTTGGATTTATTAAATATCTTAGGTTTATTAAAATACTATTATTTAATAAATATCTTGGATTTATAAAATATCTTGAATTTAAAATATCATCATTTATTTGCATAAGTCAATGCTTTTACTTTCCTTTGAACAAAATATTACTTTATATTATGATAGTGGTAGGTATAACTTTTACTTTACAATACATTCATTATATTCTGGTGAGTTAGGTATTTACTCAATACTTTCAATAATTCACTCATTACTCTATACTGAGATTTTTTTATAATTGATTAGTGCATGTACTAGTGCAGTACATGTGATACATGCATATGTAGCTATCATATGCATGCTAATATTTCTATGTTCCATATAATTCGAGTTGGGTTATTACATACACCCCTCCTTCAGGAAACTTCGTCCCGAAGTTAAGTTTTATGTCGTATATCATTAATTATTTAAGTGATTAGTAATCATATAAGGGTGGTGTACCATAATTGAATTTTCGTTTAATGTGTGAGAACACTTTAACATTTATGTTTTGATCATTTATTGGTTTACAAATTTTAGTAGTCACGTCTTGCCCCAACAGAGTTCCCAAGCTATTCTAGAATCATCCTATCCTTCCTAATCTCTTCCGCTCTCATCCTATCTGTCCTCTATAGGAATATGCCATGGCATCAGTTTTACTGATCCAACCATTCATAGACCTTAAGGGTGTCAGCATCGATTACGTCGACCTGATTTACCAGTAGGCATCTGGCAGTCATCATCACACATCTAGGAGAGCGTGACTCACACAGCCCTCCCATGACTCTAGGTTTTGGAGGATAAACAGTGGGCAACACCTCCACCCCTCCTAGTAGGACCGGGGTTAACACCCTATCATGGAGCCTCAATGCATCTCAATTGTTCTTGGAATTTTGTCATCACGCGGTCAGTTTGGTAACGATATCATTTGCGATATAAAACATTTGTCCACAAATTATAACATATGTATCAATATGTTCAAAGCAAATTGTTACTCACATAACAATTTCTACACACTCCAAATATGTTGCTATGTACGATATTGATCCTTGAGTTCATATAACATACTTGGCTTTGTTTATCCAATAGGTCTGTAAATTCATTTTCACCCTGAATAGTCAAGTGCAATCACTCTTTTATTTCTATCTCATCATTTAGGTTGATATGTAAAATTATAGATACCATATCCATAACATAATTCATAACTTATATCAGTATCCCTGTACCAGCAATGTTTAAGCAAAACTTTCTTCATATTGGTATCCATGTACCAGCAATGTTTAAGAAATTAATATATTCTTACATGTCATAGTACAAAATGACAGTCTTAAGTATCCATCCAAAATAAGGTAAGGTTATACAAAATAAGTTTTTAAATGCTTATAAATATAACCCACAATTATAAATGTCACATAGAATAATCGAACACGGATATACAAATAAGGGTGTAGCTACTATTTTCTATACTAGATTACTCGATTAACCTTATAAAAGTCACATGTTGAGACTCTAAATCTAAATGGAGGGATGCTCCAACCTTTATGATTGCATACATAGAAACAAAATGAATTGAAACAAGAGCACAAAACACTTACTGTTTAGTCGATACATGATCTAATTTCTTGATACAGGTTGATTAAGAACTCTAAAACACAAAACTACATATGGATCCAGCCAACCTTTTAATTCTTGTGATTTATTTGTCTTTTAAGTCTAATTATCTTTTATCTGTAATCTGGATCCAAAGAGATAATAATAACATTAACTTCTTTATCATGTTATTCTAGCTCATCTTCAGCCTAAAATTCTAGAAGCCAAGGAGTAGGGTTTTGCAAGGCTAATCATTAGGGTTATGCTGGAGATGGAGAAAGAGTTAATTGACTACTCTAAAGATCCCTTAGTGGGAAGTTTATTTTTTATTGAAGGAATTTGTTACTGCTTGAAAAATGCATTATTCACTTTGAATTATACTTGGTCTACTTTGTTCAA